>JABUQX010104030.1:10000-31220 GCA_015478945.1 Trachelipus rathkii
ATATAATTATATATAATATATATTATAATATAAATATATATATATATATTATATATATTATATATATATATATATATATATATATATCTATATATATTATATATATATTATATTGAGTCAAGTGTACAGGACAACCGGCTCACAAAGCGGCAACTGGGTTGAGAAAAAAAATCACACCATGGGCGGGTCTGGACAATACATGTTTCAAATCAAAAAGAAGATTTGAATAAAGAAATGAATATTCGTCAATTAAAATAAACAAAAACTAAACAAATATACATCCTTGCATTATAAAGTCCTAGTATTACGTAACAAAATCAAATACTGTGAATAACTCTTGTAGAATAAAGAAAATAGAGTTACTACTAAAGTGGGAAGATTCGGATAAGATATGGGATAATCTTTTGGAAGGTGTTATGGATCGTAAAGTAGGAAAATGACGGCGGCGAATAGAGTCCAGCTGGGAACAATCAATGTATGCGAACAGATTGGAGGTTATGACTTCAACAAAATTTGTAAATGGGAGGGGGGTTCGTTTACATGTAGTGGGCTGTGGTGTTATTAGTGTGGCTATTACGAGACGTGCCGGTATCACTTCCGTGTAAACGTTTTTCGTCGTGGAGGAAGACACTCCCCGATGATCGGCTTTATATTCTAAGTTTCGCTCCTCTCTGATCATTCGTCCAGCGTTGTCAATAAGATCGAAAACCTTGTCGGAGAGCAGGATAGTAATGCGTTTTGATGGGAGGTAGCCTTGTCGAATTTCATCCGGGAGGTACCTGGAACAGCTCCGAAATGAGGAGGTGGCCATTTTGGCCTCTCTGTCAGCGATTTCATTGCTAGTTACCCCTACATGAGAAGGGGTCCAACATAAAATAATTTGTTTCTTGCGGGAATGGAGCAGCCGAAGAAATTGCTGCACAGCAGATACCATTGTGTTTTTAGAATAAGGGGTTTTAAGCGCTTGTAGCGCGCTGAGCGAATCTGAATAAATGACATAAGATTGATCTTGGTTAAGGATTAGAATTCGAGAAAGCGCAATCATTATAGCCATTAATTTTGCTGTGAAAATTGAAGCATGAGGGGGGAGGGTATGGGAAAGGTTGCGATCAGGAAAGACAGCAGATGCGCCCACACTGTTCCCGGTTTTAGAGCATCAGTAAATACTGGAGTAAACTCATCATGAACTGTGGAATGAGACAGGAATGATGCCTTTAACAAGGCAGCAGAGTGGCTTGATTTGGAGAGAGAGGTCAGAGCCAAGCAAATGGTGGGAGCGGGGAATAACCAAGGTGTGAATCCTTCATCGTATGAGAAAGGCAGCACCTTTTGTAAAGGGATGTTAAGGAAATTAAGGATGTTATGAACCGTGTTCGCAAATGGCCAGTAATTAGGATTCTGAGGTATCTCCTGCAGAATCGGTGTCAGAGCAGACGGTATTGGGGTTTGAAAACGAAGATAACTTGTACACATGATGTATTCTCTTCAAAGAGAGAGTGGCATCACATTGGCTTCAACTTCAAGGCTTACCCGGGGGGACGATCGGAAGGCTCCAGTGGAGATACGGATCGCCTCGTTTTGTATGGGATCCAACAGATGCAGTAGAGTAGGGGAGGCCTGACCATATACTACACAGTCATAGTCAAGCTTCGATCGAACTAGGGCGATATATAGACGTAAAAGGGACTTGCGATCAGCGCCCCAAGATTTTGAGGCGAGATGACGTAATAAGTCAAGCGCGCGATGACAAGTTGTTTTCAGGTGTTTAATATGTGGGGCATATGTTAAGTGGTCACTAGATGAGTCCTAGAAAATTTGGACGATGTGAAGTAAAGGAATAGGGGAACATATAAGGTAGGTTCGCTGGAAGAAGGTGGCAAGTTTTCAATTCGCCTTTTTCTAAAAAGCACTGTTGAAGGTTTTTGGTGGAGAAAATGAAGCCATGGGAGCTAGCCATTGTGAATATTTTCATAGGTAGTTGAAGTTGCCGTTCGAGAAAGGGCAGCCTGGCACCGGCTATGTAGCGCAAAGTCATCGACATAGAGAAAAAATTGACAGTCGCTGGAATAGAGGTAACAATATCATTAAATCCGAGAGCAAATAGTAGTACACTTAAAACACTACCCTGCGGAACGCCATCAAGGTAATAGTGGCGGTGACAGAATAGAAGAGCACGAACTGGATAGAATCTGTGTGACAAAGAGGCATTTGTAAGAGAGGGAGTTGTCCCGCCGAAAACAAGCGATGAGTTTAAGGAGAATCCCAAGTTCTCCACGTTGTGTCGTAAGCCTTTTCAAGGTCAAAAAAACACCAAGAACCATTCCACCAGTTGAGAAGGCTTCCGGATGTCATGGTCTAGTTTTACAAAGGGGTCCCAGTCGAGCGATTTTTGCGGAAACCAAATGGAAGTTTTGAGAAAGCTGACGGCTTCCAGAACAGGGGAGTAGCGGGCCAGAAACCATTTCTCGGCATATTTACAGAGTGACAGGTCAGCGGAATTGGTCTTGTTGTCTGCCAACTGCCGGATCTTTTTTCGCAGGTTTTGGAGATAGGATTACAAAAGCTGGTAGTGCAAATAGATGGAAAGAAGATTCGATCAGATTATGTTATTATAAATGCGGCAGCAAAATGCGACAGCGAAGGGATGGAGATATGACGGAGCATGAGTACGAAATCATGTCTGACGCAAGGGCCGACTTTGCTATTTGCATGCAAGTTTGATACTCTGCAAGTGTAAAAAGACGGTTGTAGGTATGATCTTCTCCCCTTTCGCTGTTGAAAAGTCTGGTAGTGCTGTGTCAGTTTCTCAGTTTTGAAAGGCTTCAGTGTTTAGCGGATGAACTCGAATGCTGCAAGCCTTATAAAGCTAACGCATCGCGCTACACGCCGCGGAAGCGGAGATGTATAAGTTATATCAAGCCATAACGAGGACTGTGGGTGAGGAGTTTTGAGCGACGAAGAAATATTTTCTGTGTAAACTTTCACACTAAGAGGGAGTTTGTGGAGTTACAGTCGATATGTAAGTTCGAAAATATTGTTTACGCGTTTGACGATTAATTGCCAGATCTCGCTGCGGCTGCTTAAAAATAATCATGTTTGGGGTGGTAACGGGTCTTTTTGTATTGCTTGTAGGTTTCTTTTCTCTCGTTGGTTGTGGCGCAATCTTTTGGGTACACAGGCGTTTGCGATACGCTGGCTGAGGAAGACCTGCGGATGCAAGCTTCCGCTGGCCAGATGCTTTCTGGAAGAAGCAAGGCATGCTCAACAGTCGGAAAATGTTATTGAAAGGAGAAAGACAGGTCGGCTGTGGCTGATAAAAAAGCGCCCACTCCGTCGATGATAACGCCAGCTGGAGTTGGGTTTTTTGCATGGGCTTGAAAAGCTCATTTAAAGCTATTGGGTAATGATCACTGCCGAATAAATAATCAAAGCGGGACCAGGTAAAACGATCCATAAGGGAATGGGAGCAAAAGGAAATATCAATACAAGAAGAAGTGTGTGTATCTAAAAGTTCATATGTAGTGTGTTAAGGCATTCCAGGGAAAAGGGGGTTAGGAGATCTATTAAGATCTTGGACTTAGATGAAGTGACAGAGTCACCCCATAAGGGGTGGCGGAGGTTGAAGTCACCTAGTATAACAACTGGAGCAGGGAGCTGTTTAAAAAGATCTGCTAAGTCGACCTTAGTAAATTCACTACTCGGAGCTAAGTAGATTGAACATATAGTAAGGTCGATGGATAAGTGAATTCTTGCCGCTACTGCATGAAGTTTGGTTTGGAGAGGGACTGGGGAATAGGGGATAGATTTGTGAATGAGTATTCCTGCTCCTCCCCTATCATTGTCACCTCTTTCTATAGAAGTTAACGGCGATTTATATTCAGATGGTTGAAAGAAGTCACGATGACATAGTCGAAGTTCCTGCAAACATATACACTTTGGTGTGCATATGTTTATTAGTTGAACAAGTTCTTCGAAATTAGAGTAATATCCACGACAATTCCATTGAAGGAAAGTAGTCATGGTTTATGAATATTATGATGGTGGTCTATTAGAGACAATTGTCTCTATGTGACTGGGGGTAATGTTAGAGGTGGTTCAGATTGAGAGGGAAGGTTGAGACGTGGGTCTCGGCGAGGAGGGGGAACAAAACCTGGGGGAAAGGGTAGTCATACACCAGAGATTTAGGTTGTATGACCTCTTTTAGGGAGGAGTTTTCAGATGTATTTGGTGAAAGAGCTTCACCATGAATGCGAGATAAGTTGAATTCAACCGAATCCAACTTGTTATGTGGGTTTGGTTGGTTAATAGAAGAGCATTCGTAATGCTCATATTTATTAGTGAGAGCAGTATCAGAATCCGCTTGGCAAGCAGATTCAGAAATGTGGGAGGGACATAGAGTTGGTTTCCTATGAATGGGGAGGTGAAGGTGTATCAGAAGGGTATGTCTTTTTGAGATGTATTGGGTACGGCATCGATTTACAATATGGGATTCGAAGATTTGGCAGTTGATTCTGGAGAATTTCAGTACTTATCATGCGGGTGATTTGGGAATTGGGCAGTTTTGATTGGAGAATGGGGACCTCTGGGTCAATTTTCATGCCTCCAACAGACCTAGAACGCTTAGAGCGTTTGCGACGTTTACGTTGAACAGTTTTCCATTCACCTTTCTCAGAAGTGCAGGAAGGATTAGAAAGAGAAACTAAGAGAATGGGTCATCGCATCAAGCTCCATTTGGGAGCTGTTATCCAATTCATCTTCTAGGGTATAGATCCTAGGAGGCTGATAAAGGAAACTCGGAGAAGAGTTATAGGAGAATCAGAAGAACTAAAACTGTCTTGTAGACTATTAGATGGTTGGTTGGTGAGTTGTTCATTAGCTGGGATTGTTTGGGTACAGTCTTTTGAAGCCTTTGCATTTGTCTCAGAAGTAGACTTATGGCGAGGTCTCTTCTGAGTTGCATTTTTTACATCTGGGGTTACTGTGTCTTTGTTTAAAAATTCGGTTGCTCTATATTTTAACGAATAATCTTTAACTTGGTGACTATTCTTTTCTGTGTTTTGAAACATCTTTACCAGGGGTTTTAGTAATAGTGGGAGGCGAATTAAGGGACAAAGAGACCGTCCTCTTGCATAAGTTTGGTGAACCAATTTGGTGAGTATGGGACAGTATGTCTTGGCAGGGAGTGTTTTCCAAATTTTGTATTGGATGAGCTAACTTAGTTTCATTACTAGCTTGTTGAGAGTTAATATTCAGAATAGGCTTGTTGATGGCTTTTTGGACGGGAGATTGAATCAAGGGCTGCTTTTGTACTCTTTGAGAAGTTGGTAGTGTGGGCAGTACAGGTAGACTGGTTGCAGTACTTGCCTGAGTTTCAACGGAATTTACGAGAGGAGTTCTATTAGGATAGGGTTGTGTTGGCGGATTAACACGCGGAGGTGTGGGGGCAGCTGTAATTGTGGCGTAAGATTGATTTTGATTTGGCTGATATTTTTCATTGAGCTGGCGTATAGCATCTCTCCTGCTTGCTCAATTTATGTATTTGCGTACATAGTCTAAAACACTCCTGTTCAAACAGATAAGACGGGGCATTTGAAAGAGGAAGCACTGTGGGTCTTTAAACGTTTTTTGGTCAGTTAGGGGTATTTTACATGGAGTGTGAATAATTCTCGTAGATTGGGCATATGTGATCCCTGTGCCTACAGTATTTTTCGGGATGACGGGAAACGTTTGACATTTGAAGCACAGCGTCTGGGTGAGGGATAAACGTGCGAACACTGTAACTTTCGAACCGAACCCTATTTTGACCTTTGTAGGTGGATAAGGGGTGTTAAAGGTCAGCAGTAAACGGGGATTTGGTTTGTCAGGAGTTTCCCGGCGAAGGGGAAATCTATAAATGTTTGTAACGGAAAATCTTTTCTGTTGGAGTTCTTCCAAAATGACAGCTGTGTCTTCGTCTCTCTGTTCATAACAATAAACAGTGCCTTTAGATGTGTTTCTTATGTCATCAGGAGTAGAAATAAGAGGAACATCTGCAAGAGGACGTTAAGGATGACAGAATGGAACTTTGATTTCGGTAGCAAGCTTTTTAAGCGAGAATGGACCCATTCTCATCAATGTGACTGAGGGTCTTCACTCCTTAAGAGTTTTGGAGGTAGTGGATCGCAGTATGTTCACCTTGATCTAAACGACGCTCCACTGTTTAGAGGGGAGCTCTATTACCTTCCGTTTTCTACTTTTTCATTATTGTAGTCTTACTCGTCACGTGATCCCAAGCTTGCTTGCCATTGGTCACCGATTTCGCCATTTTCGCCTCGAACAAAGCTTTTACCATCGTTCCTCTAAAACATCCAAATTACGTGTTTTCCATTATAAAACATTTGCTAGATCTTGTGGATATTGATCGTGTGAGCATCAGTGATTCTGTTAATACTCGTTTAATGCTCCAACAATCTTCACTTTAACCTTTGCCTTCGAATTGTACAAGGTCTGTGTCTCGTGTTATTTTTAAGCCCTAATTTTTGTGCCATTTCATAAAGTGAATAATATTTGTCAGTGATATTTACTAAAAAGCATTCAGCATAAATAACCTTTATTGTGTATTACATTTTATTTAGATTTAAGCAATTTATTAATATTTTATTCAATTATGTAATGAATCTATGCCAAAAATTTTGTCATTTAAATATAATAGTTTGTCCTAAACAGATTGTCAATTAAATAAAGAAAACGCATCATTTCATGCGTAACTATTATATTCCATATTGTAACCTCATTATTATTATTATTATTATTATTATTATTATTATTATTATTATTATTATTTAATTCCCAGGTTATTGGGGTCCGTGTTTTTCTATTTCAATATAGATTTCCGACCGCTGACCAACTTGTATTATTGACCCAGCCTTTCTGATTTGTAACGCCCAACGTTACAGTGGTGCCCCTTCGTGATCTGGAGTGAGTGCTGACGCGGTTACATATCCCAGCACTCCTGGAATCCTCTCTCATACCCACAGTATTCACATTCGAAGCAAGAAAAACCATTTATTATATAATTATAAATATTTATTAACATATTACAAAAAATTTTAAATAATATCTGGGTGAACTATGGCCCAAATTACCATTTTCAAATAATTTTTTTTACATCATTTTCGCCCATAAAAGCGGCATAATATATATTTTTGTTAACATTCCTATACATATTTGTGAAAATTTACTCAGTTTTTGGTCTCCGACCATCATATTTTTCATATTTAGCGTATGTAAGTTGCGTTTTAGCGCATTTAATTTCGTAATTGTCCTCAAAATATTTTTGCAATTTACATATTTTAATCATTTATTTTTACATTATTTTAGCCCGTACAAGCGGCCGCTTATATATTTTCCCCATCCATTGCATACCTCGTTGTAGTATTTAGTCTATTTTTGGGTCTCTGACCCCTATTTTTATCTTATTATCGTATGCAAATCGCATCTTAAGCATATTATTTTTTTTTTTTCTCGTAATATTGTAATCGAAAATATTTTTCAATCGTATTATATAAATATTTATCAACTATGTCCCCTCCTGACGCTGCAAATACTGAAGGTATGAAACGTAATCAAAGCAGGTGCTTCAGACAGGGAAACCCTGCGCTTACAGGGAAAAATTTGTCACACGATCTCGATTTGACGGCTTCACATTATCGAGCTCCAAGCTGGAATCACAAAATGAGCTTGCAGCGCTTCAGAGCCCTATGAACATGCTTGCCTGTTCGTATTACAGCGCGGCTAAAGGATGTTTACCTCCTTACTTCTACAACAAACCATACTTCACTTGAAATCGAACTTTTGAACGGCTGGGAAAACCGATGCGAAAAGTAAAAAAATTTTGACTGTGTTCTGCTCTGAGACGTTGCCTTCAGTACTGGCTTCAGAATATGCCTAAATCTCTTGACGTCGCTCCCGTAGGTATTGTATACACTGTTCGCCATCTCTTTTCTACAAAAACTTCCGACAGAGATGCAATTGCGCTTAGCCACCGTCGATCCTAATTGTACTACAGGAATTAGCTACTTTTGCTGACAGAATTTGCAAAGCGAACTCTTACGAAAGGGAGCAGACATACTTCACAGTTCGCATATGATAGATACACCAGATAATAATAACTTAACACAGCGGTCAGTATGCATGTAATGAGTTCAGTTTAACGCATTGCCAACGCGCCGCCACAGTGAATGCTTATATTATTTCAAACAACTACAGGTGTTTACAGAAACCATCATGGACTTACTAGAGACTGGAGTTTGAAACGCGTTCCAACTGCTCTCCCCCCTCTTCCTTCTCTGCCTATCCTCAAACAACAATATCTTATCCTAACAACAAGTATCGGCTTGAACTTCAACAGTATCCTTCTCTTCATGCATCCTTTTCCCCCTCGCTTCACACCCAGCCGCTCCGCAATGCATCAATATATTCTGTTACATTATGGTCATAATTCTTGCTCTCCAACTATGCACGACGTTCATAATCGTCGCTCACCTACTCCGTCGCGTCAGTTCGCTCTCTCCTGTTGATTCTCAGGCTTTGGTTCAGTATCCGTCACATAACCAACAGGGTATTTGTAGGAACCATCAACGTTTTGGAGAACAAACTCGGTCATGTCTTAAACCTTGTACATTCGGGAATTTAAACTTAAATACCACTCCGTAAACACGCTCGGGGTGGTTTCAAAAGCGTCAAACTTGCTTTGTGTCTACGATCCCTCCACCAAACTATCTTATCTCGTAGATTCTGGGAGCAGCATTTCCGCTTTTCCTCGGTCCATCCTCGGGAAAACTCGTGCTCCAGAAGCATCAGGCTCTTTACGCGCTGCCAACGGCACAACCATTAACACTTATGGTACCAAACGACTCCACTTAACGCTCTCGTTCCGTCGTGATTTTATATGGGACTTCACGATTGCCGACGTCACTTTACCAATAATAGGTGCCGATTTTCTGTCCCACTTCAACCTTCTTGTAGACATGAGCAAAACCGCATCAATTGATTTTGAGACAGATTTTCATCGCTTGTTTTTCGTGCATCTACTTCTCAGTGGCATAACATCTTCCCATCTAACATGGTTTTTTGAATCGTTATTCATCACCGATTCAGGCTTTCTTTCTCCAGTTACGAAGTCCCTGTGAAACATAATGTTGTTCATCACATTGAAACTTCCGGCAGACCTCCATTCTCTCACGCTCGACGTCTTGCACCAGATAAACTCAAAGCTGCGAAGCTAGAATTCGAATCTCTCTTAGAGAAGGGCATCATCCGACCTTCAAAGTCTGACTGCCTCTCCCTTACATATGGTGCTCAAACCAAATGGAGATTACCGTCCGAACTGGCGATTATGCGCTGCCTGATGCGATACCCGCCCGGACGCGCTATAATGTCTCAATCTAAGGATTTTCACATCCGACTCTCGGCTGTAAACCATCTTCTGCAAAAATTTGGACTTTAATGCAGCGCTTTTTTTCAAATTTCCCGTAATCCGGATGACTCAAAAGACTGCCATTTGCATCTTCGGCTTTACGAATTTTCGAACAGCCTAATTCGTTTACGAAATGGCAGCAATATTTTCCAACGTCTTTAGATCTGCAGTTTTAAGCGGTTACCTTTTCGTTTCGCTAATAGACGAAACTTATGATTGCGCAGTGTTCTTCGCGCGAAGAACATAGCTACTTCACTCATCAGGCAAGTTTTCACCAGAACTTAGTGAATTTGGTCTATGTGTCAATTCTTCCAAATGTGAATTCGGAGTTTCATCCTTAACTTTCCTCGGACATACAATCTCTGCCGACGGTATACGTCCTCTTGAGGATCGTGTGGCAGCCATTCGTGACTTTCCGAAGCCTGTAAAACAGCGTCAACTCCGTCGTTTCTTAGGGATGGTAAATTTTTACCATCGTTTCATACCATCCGCTGCTAAAATTCTCCTCCCGCTCCACGCACTTCTTAAGCATCCACGTAAAGGTTCTGCTGCTTCTGTCACTGTAGATTGGAACGACGAACGCCAACTAATGCCTTCAGCCGCCATTCAAGGAAGCGCGCTTTGACGCTCTTCGTGTGTGGGTGTGCTAACTATCGACATTCTCCATGAGAGGCCATGGAGATCAGCCCCGACTACCACATCGGAGAACACACGAAAAAGTGGAATATGAGACTCAGAACTTCACAGTACATACCGAAATTGTCTGAAAGGGAGAGAAATGTGAGTTTGAGCATAGGCGAGAGTAGGTGCATGATACGAGCGTTACCGCGAAGGCTGGGGCTGTGCTGACAAAGCGAATTTATCTGGAGTTTTATATGTGAGAATTGTGCGTCCATGGTGGAGCTCTATCTTTTCCTAAAAGTTTCGCAGGCCTGCGAGCTGAAACTCAGATAGAGGTATAAGCGCGGTCTTTGGAAGGGGAACTTCTCTGCAATTTATTTAGACGTATCGCTATTAAGCACTTCCGTTAACTTCATAGAAGGTTCGGGGAATTCCGCATGTTGTAATAAACTTGATCATATTACCGACATCACACATGCCATTACAAGCTTCCAAACAGTGAAACGCAGTAGCCCGCATCGTGAAGCCCGCGCACCTTGAATTCATTGCCCAATTCACAACTGATATCCGCCATATAAAAGGAAAAGACAACATTCCTGCCGATGCTCTATCCCGAATTAACGCTATATCTCCTTCGCTATATCTCCTTTACCAGACATTGATTTCGTCGAAATGGCTCGCTTGCAGCAACTCGAAGAGATTATTTTCCCTCCTGCCTCTTCTTACGACATTCAAACTGTAGAAATATTTGGTTTCCCCCCTTTATTATGCGACGTCTCTTCCGCACATCCTCGTCCAGTAGTACCAACCCCCATGCGTAGAAAGGTTTTTCACACCATTCACGACGTGTCGCACCCAGGGGTAAAAGGTAGTCAAGTTAAAATAGGTAAGCACAAGCATTTCGTCTGGCCGTCCTTACTAAAGGATGTTAAACAGTGGACAACGCAGTGTCTCAACTGTCAAAAATCTAAAGTGCACAGGCACACTGTCGCTCCTCTTCAGCAATTTCTTCCCCCTGGTGAACGTTTTGACCAGGTGCACATTGATTTAGTCGGCCCTTTACCACCCTCAAATGGTTTCACACATATTTTAACGTGTATAGACCGCTACACTCGATGGGTAGAAGCCATTCCCTTGCGTGATACTTCCAGCAGAGAGAAAAAAAAAAAGAAACAATTGCTGGCAGGCATTTCTGTACACTGCGATAGCCAGGTTTTGTGGCACTAGCCGTCCGTACGTTGTCCACTGAGCCAGGGTACGGCAGTTTGAGTCTACCGTCTGGAAAGGACCATTATGGACTTATATCGGCTCTAAGCGCCTGCGCTCTTGCAGGCTATCATCCGCAAAGTACAAGGGCTCATAGAGAGGTTCGCAACCGACAGCTAAGAGAGGCACTCTCTTATGCCATGGACACGCGGAACAATTGGTCGCAAACCTCTCGCTCTTGTCCTCCTCGGTATCCAGAACGTCGTACAAAGAGAACCTCAAATGCCTCAACCTGCTGAGCTCGTGCTATAGGCACCTAACACATACCGAATACCTGGTGAGTTTTATACTTCCTCTCCAAACGAACTACGAACCAGCACACCTTCCTGTCACGCCTTCGCCAGTGTACCGAAGCATGGAAGCCGTCTTTGCCACGCCACCCTCCCCGTCCAACCTACATGCCTGCGGATTTGGAGACTTGCTCTCATGTGTTAATTCGGCATGATTCACACCGTAGCCCCTTGCAAGCCCGCTATGAACGGACCTTTCCTCGTATTAAAACGCTATCGAAAGTTCTTCACGCTTACACAGAAGGGGAGCAAAAGCGCAAACATATCAGTGGATTAGGATCAAACCGGCTATTTTGAAATGATCCCGCTTCTTCACCACTCTTGCCCACACGCTTCTGCACCCGCACTGCATCTACCTCTACGTGCGCAAGGTACTCGCCATGAATCAAACTCTTTATGGCCCGTTCTGCCTTTTACAATCAACGTTGAATTCTCTTAGTGTCACCTGAACCTTTGCCACTCCCCGTCAGTTATTGTCACTGAGCTACTGTCGCCCAAGCTAGTATCAGCGCCGCCGGCGCGTACGACATCTCTCTCCGCCTCCTGTTCCAATACAGATTTCTCCTCCGAATCCAGAACCGATTCCTCCTCCGAATCCGGGACCTATTTCGACTCAAACCTTACCGCCTTGTCTACCTCGTTCCACATCGCGTTATGGACGCACATTACGTCCAGTGGTTCGCTTTTCACCTTGATCTAAACGACGCTCCACTGTTTAGAGGGGAGCTCTATTACCTTCCGTTTTCTACTTTTTCATTATTGTAGTCTTACTCGTCACGTGATCCCAAGCTTGCTTGCCATTGGTCACCGATTTCGCCATTTTCGCCTCGAACAAAGCTTTTACCATCGTTCCTCTAAAACATCCAAATTACGTGTTTTCCATTATAAAACATTTGCTAGATCTTGTGGATATTGATCGTGTGAGCATCAGTGATTCTAGTTGTAATACGGGTGTCGTTTAATGCTCCCAAACAATTCTCTCCACTTTTAACCTTTGCCATTCGACAGATTGTAGCAAGGTCTGTTGGTACTCGTGTTTATTTTTAAGCCCTAATTTTTGAGTGCACCATTTCATAAAGGTGAATAATATTTGTTCAGTGAATAATTTACTAATGCAATTCACAGCACCTATAAATTAACCTTTAATTGTGTAATTACATTTATTTAGATTTAAGCAATTTATTAATATTCTCTCCAAGCATGTAATGAATCATTAAAAAAATGTTTAATAATATTTGATGTAACAGTTCCTTTCGCAGACCATGGCAGATATTGAAGTTTTAATAACTTTCATATTTTTATATTGTAAGATTTATTATTATTACTTATTATTAATTATTTATGTATTATGTATTATCAGTAGTTATTGATTTATGTATTTTTGGCATAACCGTAAAATTATGTACAATATTTCTAAATACGATTTCCGACTTCCGAACCGCTGACCAACTTGTTATTATTACCGTTCCCATGCTTTCTGATTGTAACGCCAAACGTTATAATATTTATATATATAAACACACAAATATAACTAAATTTACACTATATTTTAAAAAAATTTATTATTTATATTATATAAATATAGTGTAACTGCTTCTTCATTCATTTCTAGTATTTATATTCTTATAAACTTATTATAAATATATAATATATACTTATATATATATATATAATATTATTATATATATATAGGTATATATATATATAAGGTTTTGACGATTTTTTGAAAATTGGAAAAATTGTTGATACACACATAAACGATACTCATATAATAAATATACGTATATTATATAGTATATATCTATATAATTATAATTTTATATACTTATATATATATATATATATATATACTAGTATATATATATATATATATTATATATATGATATAATTATATATTAATATATACTTTATCTATAATTTAGAGAAAGAGAGAGAGAGAGAGAGAGAGAGAGAGAGAGAGAGAGAGAGAGAGAGAGAGAGAGAGAGAGAGAGGGAGAGAGAGAGTGGCGTTAAGGTATCGTTGGCGAAAAGCACCGCACCTGTTTAAGACGTTGCAAATGGCCCACCTAAAGAGTTTTGACTTCAAATTGCATTTTGCGAGAGCGGGAAATAGAGAATATATATACTATATATATATATATATATATAATATAATAAGTATATATATATATTATATTATACTATATATTAGTATTATATATATATAATATATACTATATAATATATATAATATATATATATATATATATATTATATATATATATATATATATATGAGTATATATGTATGATAGTAGGTATATAGTATAATAATAGTCAATTTAGTATATATAAAATATATATAATAGTAGTAATATATAATATATATATATTAATAGTTTATGAGTTAGTATATATAATACGTAGATTTAAAATATATATATAATTATAGATATAATTATATATATATATATCATAGTAGAATATGAAATATATATACTTATATATAGTATATATATATATATAATATATATATATATATATATATATATATATATAAATATATATATATATATACTATATATATATATATATATAATATAATATATTATAATAGAATAATATAATATAGTATTATATAATATATATATAGTAGTATATATATATATATATCATATTATATATATATATAATAATCATATATATAGTAGCTAGTATATATATAATGTATATTATATATTAATATATTATACTTTTACTATATTATAATCCGAATATATAATTAAACGTATATTTATTATTATATTATACGCAACATTAGATGATAGATAGATAGATAGATAGATAGATAGATAGATAGATAGATAAGATAGATTAGATAAGAATTAGATAGATAGATAGATTAAATGGTCAAGATAGTTAGATAGATAATTGACAGACAGACAGACAGACAGATAGATAGATAGATATAGATGATGATGATGATGATAGATAGATAGATAGATGATAGATAGAATAGATAGATATGGATAGATAGATAGATAGATAGATAGATAGATAGATAGATAGTAAGATAGACTAGATAGATAGATAGATAGATTTAGATACGAAAGATGGATAGATAGATGTAGAAATAAAAAGATACATGAGATAAGATAGATGAAAAATGCTGCTACTCCATCTTATATTTTGGAAAAAGATAATTAAATGTTTTAACCTAATACGTAAAATTTTAAAATATCGACTCGTTATTAGAATTGTGGTAAATTTACTCTTTCATATATATATATAATATATATATATATAGTTATATATATATTAATATATATATATATAGTATTAGTGTTTTATACTGTATATAATATATATACTATATAATATATATATGAGTATACCTATAGTTCTCCTTATATATATAGTAGTATATATATATATAGAGAGAGAGAGAGAGAGAGAGAGAGAGAGTTGGGATGTAACATCGATACAGAAGAGGTAAGATGACACTACGCCCTCATGGTGTTGGGGCTGTGCCCCGAAACTTTGGATAATGACATAGAAGGATGAAATTTGGAGAGCAAACAGAAAAGAGGAAGGTTAAATAGGACTGGAGGAAGAGAACGGATGCATCTTACAAAGATTGGTCATCTCTATTTCAAAATCTCGTTAATCTTTTTATAATCATCATCTAAAATATATAGTTTGTCCTATAATTTTATAATTTATACAGTTTCATTTTTTTACATTTACTTGCTTTGTGTTTAATTTTTGTTAGCAATTTAATTTTTTGATAATTTATTTTCAAATTTTTATTTTTATTATTTTTATTTGTTTTTAAAATTTTTATTTATTTATTTATTTTATTTATTTATTTATTTATTTTTTTTTTTGCTTCATTTGTTTAAATTATTTTGTTTTAATAACTATAATTTTTATTCTTTTTTTTTTTGTTTATACCCTAAATCAGTAACATCAAACCATCAACCCCTCCCCCTCCCCATCCATCCCGTGATCTATTGATATATTGATCTATTATCTATTGATTCATGTCATGATTCTCTCTCTCACACTCTCTCTCTCACTCCACACCTCTATCATGTTTTATACTCATACCGCTAAAAATCAGTCACAATCAAATAAATCAAACCATCCAACCACCTTCCTGTCCAACAGTGATCTATTGATCTATTGATTCGTCATTTTTTTTAGTAAAATTGTAATGTTTTACATACCCTAAATTAGTAAAATTAGTAAATCAGTAAATCAAACGCATACAACTTACACTTCTGTCCAACCATGATCTATTGGAGTAGTGGTTCCATTGATCTCACTGTTATTTTTCTCATTATCAGGAAATTTTTGCAGGTCATATTTTTACTAAAATTATCATATTTTACTACCTCTAAATCAGTAAGCGGTTACATAAAGGTCACAAAGCCCGCAAAGGGCTGTGCCCTTACCGGCTTCACCCGACTTCGAGTACCCCAAGATGGGTCTTCATAGCTCATCTCTCTGGGGTGATCTCCGTGTAGTGGGGCTCGTCGCTGAAAATTGTTCGGTGTTGCGTAAGCCTATATACGTAGGTCAGTATATAAAAACTTATTTTTATGTATGTTTATCCAAAACATGATACTCAAAATATGATTGAATCAGTAGTTCAATAGATCATAGCAGATGGGCGCATCAGAAAATTAGTCAAAGTGTTGGTTGAGAAGTTATTATCAAGATATCCTGCTTTAAAAATTCACCTGTCTCAATCAAGTCTGCTTTACTAGGTGATGATTTTTAATTCAAAGAACTTCACATTTTTTAAATATGTTATGTCTGGATAAAATTTTGTTATTTTTATGTTATGTTTGGTAAAAACTTTAGTTATGTTTGCAATTATTTCGTTGGGGATTATCATATTTAGACGAGGTTATTGATGATTTTCTTTGTTAAATATTACGAATTTGATGTAAAAAATTTGGTACGTTAGCAATTATATTCGTTGTCTGTAAGTGAAGTGATCTAGACAGGGTTAGTGCTAAATTTTGTTAAAATATTGAGATGCTTTTAACTTGTAAAAATTAACATTGATAAATGCTGAGAATATATGCCTGAAAAAATTGTTGCGAATAGGTTAGCGTTTGAACACGATGGTGTAGGGCTTACTTTAACTGTTGTTTTACGTGCAGAAGATTTGTTAATCTTAGTAAGTTTATTCGCCCGTATGGTGTGTTAGGTTTGTCGTTGTACATTATAATTTTAGTTCAGGTGATGCTATGTTACTATCTTAATGTAAAAAACTTTGTTAAGTTAGCTATATTCGATGTTAGTATATAAAGAACGTTATACTTTTGTGTATATGATTATGCCGAAAGTGAATACTGGAAATATGACATGAATACTGATGCAATTGATCAACGAAAGATCAATGGTGGGGAGGGAGTTGGGAAAGGGTTGATGCGTTTGAATTCTACATGATATTCTGATTTACTAGCTTTTAATACAGTAAACTATTACAATTTACTATGAGTATTTTATTCAAAAGAACTTTTTTTGTTATAGTTTGGATAAAACTTCTGTTATGTTTACAGTTAATTCGTTGGTCGTGTAATGATAATTAGACACAACGGTTATGATAAATTGTTTGAGTTAAATATTACTGTGTCAAGTAAAATTAACGGTATAATATGTTAGAGATCATTCTTTGGAAAAAGTATGAACTCACCGGTTAACGTTTTGTATGTAAAGTTATTTATTACTGTTGTTTAAAGTGTGGAACTTATGTTAATTGCTAACAGTTTATTAAGTGCGTAAGCTGTGGTTACGGTTTGGTCGTTGGTACATTATTTTCTGTAGTTCAATGATGCTATTTAGCTTTGCATTAATAAAGTGAAAACATTCGTTTATGTTAGCATATAATTCGCTGGTTAGTATGAGGTAAAGACTCATTTTTGGTGCTATGCTTTACTCCGAAATGATACTCGACAATGCGACGTAACTCGATATGTTAACTCGTAAAATTAACATTGATATGTTAGCAGATATGCTTGAGAAAAGTGTGAATAGGTTACGAGTAATGAACTGTGTTAGGTACTTTACTGTTTGTTAAGTATGGAACTTTGGTTAATGTTAGCAGTTTATTTCGTGCATAAGGTGCTGTTAGGTTTTGTCATTGGGGGTACAATCTATATTGTTAAGTTTTTGGTTAATGTTATAGTTTAGCTTTATTAGATGTGAAAAATAATGTTAACGTTAGCTATATTCATTGGATTAGTATATAAAGAACTTACTTTTGTACTATGTTTATTCCGAAATGGTACTTAATATGGGACCTGAATCATTAGATCGTTAGATCAAAAGGTCGTGGACGAATGGGTAGGGAGGGGTGGGGGGGGAGGGATGGGTAGTTGATTTACTGATTTACTCGGCTTTAAATTCGGTAAACTATTACACTTTACTATGATATTTATTCAAAGAACTTATTTTATGTTTAGTGGAAAATTTTGGTTAAAAACTTTGTTATTTTTATGTATGTTTGGATAAAACGTTTTTATGTTTGCAATTATTTTGTTGGTGATTATGGTATTTAGCGTAAAGGTTTTGATAAATTTTTGCTAAATATTACTGAATCGAATAATGTAGAAAAAACTTTGTGTTTACGCGTATGATATAATTCGGTGGTCTGTATGATAATCGGACAAGGTTACGATACATTTTTTGATAAATGTGTTACTCGTGTCAACTGTAAAGGTATTAACGTTAATATGTTAGAGACTATGCTTGAAAAAAAAAAGTAAGAATAGGTTACGTATTGCATGCAATGTTAGTTACTTTACTGGTAGTAAGTGTGGAGGATCACTTCGTTTGTTAATGTTAACAGTTTATACGTGTGTAAGTTATGTTTTGTTCGTTGCCATTATTTTGCCACCGTTTTTTTACTTCCCGCTTATGTTAGCTTTATTGATGTGGGAAACCTTATTCGTTGATCAGTGTCTAAAGAAATTTGTTTTTATGTTATGGTTATCCAAAATGATAACTCGAAATGGTTGGACTTGAAATCAATAGATCAATAGATCAATAGAATCATGCTAATGAGGGGGGAGCCGGAAGTGCTGCTATGAGCTGGTTTGATTTACCTGATATTACATGAAACATATGATAATTCTTAGTAAAAATATGGACTGAAATCACTAGATCAACTAGATGCAATAGATCAATAGATCAGTAGATCATTGTTGAAGGGCAAGTGTGGTATGACTAGTTTGATTTACTGATTTACCATTTTAGGGTTTGGTATGTAAAATAAATGATATTTTAGTAAAATATTGACCTGAATACTAGATCAAGTAGATCATAGATCAATAGAAGTCAAATAGATCAATGGTTGGACAGAAGTTGGTAGAGTTGGGTGGTTTGTCATTTGCTGATTTTGCTGCGATTTAGGGTATAGTAAAACATATACAGATTTTACTAAAAAAATGACTTGAATTAATAGATGCAATAGATCAATAGATCAATAGATTGACAGGATGGACAGGAAAGTGGTTGGATGGTTTGATTTATTGATTTATGATTTAGGATTTGTTTTAAAAAACCATTGAAAAAAAAAAAATCTGGTCAGGTACAAAGAAGTGTACCCTGGAAAAAAAAAAAAAAAATCCACCAACTAGATCAATAGATCCAAATAGATCAATTAGTATGCAAATAAGACTCAACTCAAGATCACGGATGGACAGGAAGGTGGTTGAAGATGGTTTGAATTTACATGATCTTAGCTGAATTTAGGGTTGTGAAACTTGAAAAAAAAGAATAAAATTATATCTAAACAAAATAATTTCACACATCACCAAACACACACGCCACACAAAAAAATAAATATAAAATAAATAAATAATAATTAATAAAATTTAAAAAAAATAAAAATAATAAAAATAAAAATTTGAAAATAAATTAACAAAAATTAAGATTGGCTAAGACCAAAATTTAAACACAAAGAAGTAAAGTAAAAAAAATTGAAACTTATAAAATAAAATAGGACAAACTATATATTTTAGATGATGATTATAAAAAGAAAACGAGATTTTGAAAATAGAAATGACAGTCTCCAACCAATAGAAAACGGATGCTCTTCCTCCAGTCCTATTTATCCTTCTTAGCTTCTGTGTGCTCTCCACACATTTTCATCGCATTCTATGATCAATTGATCCCAAAGTTTTGGGACAAGCCCAACCCGATGAGGGCGTAGTGTCATCATTTTACCTTCTTCTGTAATCGACTGTTACATTCTTACTCTCTCTCTCTCTCTCTCTCTCTCTCTCTATATATATATATATATATATATATATATATATATATATATATATATATATAATATATTATATATATATGTATATAGTATAGTATATAGTATTATATATATATATTATAGTATAGTAAAATGAAAGAGTGAGATAGGACAAAAACAATTCTAATAACGGAGTCGATAAATTTTAAAATTTTAACTCGTATTAGGTATAAAAAATTTGATATTATCTTTTTTCCGCAAAATATAACGATGGAGTAACAGCAATTTTCTTCCAATTCTATCTAGTCTTATGGTATTCTAGCTATCTGTCGTTTGAAATCTATCTATCTATCTGCATCTAATATCTATCTATCTATCTATCTATCTATCTATCTATCTATCTATCTATCTATCTATCTATCTATCTATCTATCTATCTATCTATCTATCTATCTATCTATCTAAACTATTTACATACATATGCTTCTCATCTATCTATCTATCTTTTTATCTATCTGATACATATCTATCTATCTATCTAAGCTATTTATTCTATCTTATCTATCTATCTATCACATATCTAATCTATCTTCTATCTATCTATCTATCTATCAATGTTGCTATATATATATATATATTATAAGATAGCATAATTAATATATAATATAAATATTATATTATATATATATATAATATATATATATATATAAGTATATATATATTCTCTAATTTCCCCTCATTACAACGAATTGTAATTTAAAGAATTAAACTCTTTAGGGGCCATATGAACGAGTCTAAAAAGGTGCGGTGCTTTTCGGCGGCGATAACTAGCCTCTCACTCTCTCTCTCTTCGCTCTCTCTCTCTCTCTCTCGTCTCGTGCTCTCCTCTCTCCGTCCTCTCTCTAAAATATATATATAATATATATATGTATATATATTATATATATTATATATATATATACTTATATACTATATATATAGTATATATATATTTATATATGATATATATAAAGCTTATATATTATATAAGTACTTATAGTATATGCTGGTTGTTTATCGTGTATTAACAACATGTTTTTCATTCGCCATTTCTCAAAATCTCCAAAACCTTATAGTTAATCTGATGATCATAATAGATTATTATATAGAATACTATACTATATAAGTAATGATACAATACTTATATATAGTATACTCACTATAACTGTATTACATATATGTATACGTATATAATAAGTATATAAGTATCTGTATTTCATATATGATATTAATATATATGAAGTAATAGTGTTTTGTGTGTCGTGTGTGTTTATGAGATCAGTGGGAACTTAACTGGAG
>JABUQX010104031.1:0-27500 GCA_015478945.1 Trachelipus rathkii
GAGGAGTCCCACAAGCTCTTTGAAATTAAGAGAACAGATCGCTTTCACTAAAACAATAGTTATCCACAAGTATGGAGTTCATTGATTTTTTGCCCTTTAAAATCTTATTAAAACCGCAGGTTTTGTAAGGGACGAAACTACATCAATGCATATTAATATTTGCTAAATACTGCTGTTGAAAACGCTCGCAAATTGTTGCCTACAGGACAGACCGTAATAGGCGATAAAAACAGTAGACCAATACGCACATCTACCAAAAGCAATTCTAAGAAAATAATAAGATAAAGAAAAAATATTATCCTCAATAATTTCACTGCTGACTATTTTTGGTATTGCGGATATCACCTGTTTCGTGTGGTTATAGTGTATGCATGGATGATGGTAATATGTTTTTTGTAAAGAATTTAGTGACCGAATAACGAAAAAGAAATGCCAGAGGATCAGTCAATGATAGCCGCATTTTGTAAAAGTGGATAGAGAATTGCCATATATTCCTCATTACAGAAATCAGATCAGAATGAGAAAATACATTTCTCTATGATGTGTATCTATACTATAAGTAATGATATAAGTCATCTTTTGTATAAGGTACACTGCGATCGGCG
The DNA here is from genome assembly GCA_015478945.1 of Trachelipus rathkii. NCBI lineage: Eukaryota > Metazoa > Arthropoda > Malacostraca > Isopoda > Trachelipodidae > Trachelipus > Trachelipus rathkii. The sequence continues at coordinate 606 of JABUQX010104031.1, forward strand.
GCGTATCACGCTTACCTAGCAGATGAAAACAGCTGATATTTCTTGAAAGGAACACACTTAATCCCATTAGGGCTTGCCGCATTTATTAACAACAACAGTAGTCCGTATGTAGTCAAAGAGGAATTTATTTGGTATTCGTAAGAACCAGTAAAGCGCTTGACGCAAGAACTCACATTGCGAAAAGCCATTGATCGATTTTGTCACGAATCCGAAGACTGAATCCCGAAGAAAGATGCGTAGAGGTGAGGCTTGGAGTTTCGATGGTCTGTTATCTACATGTCTATGACAAAGAAGGAGGTGTTCCCATAGCAATATATTGAGCGGAAAAAAGTAATATAAAAAGCATTGCTATTTCATTGCTCTTCACACAAGAAATTTACGTGAAATATGTAAAATGATTTGAAAACAATACCTATAAGAAATCCGCAATACTGTGGGGAACTATATAAGGACATTACTTTTAACTTCGTTTTTTCGGCGAGTCCTAGATCTTAGAGAAGAACATTAATGCCAAACATCCAAGCCCTAGCCAAACCAGATGGTCCTGACAACACAATGGATCAGAGTGTTAATAAGGAGCACTTTGGTACGAATGATATCAAGCAATAGAAATCTTTCCATTGAAGGAATAACGCGCAACATAGAAAAAGTGCCGCTTTATTTCAGTTGCAATCGGATGCCATGTAAGTTCGTACATTTCATCATGGCTATTGATATTGATATGTCGAAGTACTCTTCAGGGGGGGCGATGTTATGAGCCATGTTGTAAATGCTCTCCACACATCCAAGACCTTTGAGATATCGTCAAAACTCTCGAGCAGCAACATCAAAATATTTTAATATATATAAATATGGAATTATTTTTAACCTATGAGTGTTAAAAGAAGCTAATTAAATCGCCGAGCAACTGTGGATGGTACCCACTGAATATACCATGGATTTTTTGGTAAGGACTAGCAGGCAACCGCTGCAAACCTCCACTAACAGACCCCACAAGAGTTCTGGAGAATGTATTCATTAATAACTCTGTAATCTGGATTCTATATATACCTCTTCTTTGGAATTAACGTTTTCTACTGAAAATGCACCTGCTTATGTATTGACAATCCTTTCCAATGCTATCACAATAACAATCCGATCGAGTTAAAGAAAAAGACAGTTTCTAATTTTATATGTTTATTTTTATTAACTTGAAAGGCATAGAAGAAGAGCTTGAACTTTGGTAAAAAAAATTTGGAAGGACAAGTAACTGAGTAGTGAAAGAACTAAAAATCTTTGTCTCCCAATTCTTAAAGGAGACTGAACCTTTCTTACCGTCGACGAAAAAGGCTTGATGATACTACTCGCCCAGCCATGCACCACCAGTACAGTAGAAACACTCTTTCAGTACTCTGGGAAGGATCAAGACTTGGCTGCCAAGTACTATGGAAGACGACAGGTTAAACGCACTGGCTATGATGAGTGTACAGAGCAAAAATTATCAACCTTTCTAATTATTTAATTCAAAAAGACGAGAAACTTTTGCTAGAAACGCGCAAGGTAAATTACTTTTTTATAATGAATTGAATTTTGCTCAAATGCTCAATAGTGTGAATTTCCATCAATTGCCATAATTGTAATACATAACTATTGTTCTTATAAAATAATCTTTTTCAAATTATTCAATCATTAAATTATCTCATACAAAATGTTTCTTGTTCTTATGTCGTCTTATCTTATATATATATATCATTTATATTATATATATAATATATAATATATATGAATAATTACTATAATAATATAATATTATATAGTCTTCTATATATATATGTGTTTATTATATATAATAATATAACATATATATATCACTGATTATATATATATATATATTAATATATATTTTGTATATATATATCTACTTATATACTATATTTTCTTATTATATTATTATATATTATTATATACTATTATTATTATATATTAAATTAATTATGTTATCTATTATTTATAATAAATAATTATATCACTATATATAATATATATTAATTATTATATATATTATTATTATACACAAAATTAAGGTCTCCTCTATAAAATTTTAAGCTGCGCCCCCTAGCTGGAAGTCTGCGCCGACGTCTCCATGTATATTATATTTACATAATACTATATATATATACTATATATAGTATATATATATATTATATATATATATATATATATATATAAAATATATATATATATATATATATATTATATTATTAGTATATATATATATATATATATATTATATATATAGTTATATATATATTATATCAATATCTATATATATTGAGATATATTAATAAGATTAACCTTTTACCTTTATATGATATCTATATATACTTATATATATATTATTAAATAATATCTACAATATATACGTATATATATATATTATATTTATTATATATATTTATATATATATATATATATATATATATACAGCTATAATTAAATATGCACTAATATATATATATTAGGGCAATGCCCGACTATCTAAAAAATATTTCGACTAAATCGAATATATCGTATATTTAATATATGACTATCATATGCCTTCGATTATTATCGAAAGAAAAATTATCGATATTCGATAATATTCGATATAATTCTTCGATATAACGTTTAAATAATTTGATATATTATAATCTAATATATTACTAAACTATTATAATATATCATACTTATATATATATATATCCCTTAGTATTACTTCCAACAACGTTTTGTTTGATCAAGCTATATTATTATTACATACTACTATACTATATATATATATATTGTATATATATTTTTATTTTATCCTTAGTGTCCTTTAGGAACATACGTGAAAGAAACAACGAAGAGGCTACTATAAAGTTGAATACACTTTTGGAATCAGGGGCAATTTCAGTTAAGAAAAGTACAAATGAAACTAACATAAAAATAAAGAAAATAACAATGTTTTAGGGATGTAATGATGTATTTTTTATTTTACCAACAGCTGAAAAGTGATGTTGATTAACAGATTCTTTATTGCATCTTTAAAACAGTGAAGCAGCGTCTTGGTTCGGTGTCTATTTTATACAGTATATCGGTTTAATACTAACCTAACTAAATAAATATACTACACTAACATATATATATATATACTAATGTATATATATATAGTCTATATATTATTATATATATATATATATTTATATATATTATTATATATTACATCACTTATGTATATATTACTTATTATACTATATAAATACTATACTAGTATATATATATATATATATACCTTTACTTTTTTTTTTTTTTTTTTTCTTTACTTCCTCTCCCAGGAAGATTTTCATCCTGGTAGTTGCGCGAGGGTCTTGCCTCCAGACATGTCTCTCCGAGACCACTCCTCTTACTCTTCAACATTCTCATTGGTCTGGCAGCTGCGGCATCTCTTTAAAGAATCCTCCACCAATTCAGTCCATCTTTCTTTCGTCTCCTCTCGGTCTTCTTCCCTCCGTTGTCCATTCCCCATCTTCTTTTCGGCATTCTATCAGGCTGCAATCCTTTCCAGATGTCCCACCATCCTCAGTCTTCCCACATCCATCTTCAGTATAATCTTCTTCACTCACTACAGTTCTCTGGTTACTTCGTTCCTTATTGTCTCTTCTGCTTCCTTCCAGGTCTATTTGTCTCAGAGCCCTCATTTCTGTCGCTTGTATTCTTCTCTCCTCCCTCCTCGTAGTGGTCCCGTTTCAGCTCACACAGTAGCGTCGACGTCAGATATACTTTCAAAGAATGTTACCTGTTCTTAAAACACTCCATATACCAACATTCTCCGTCCCTTCATCAATGGGTACAAGTGCTTTTCATAGACTTGTCCATCACTGTTTTTCCACATTCTTTTCTCAGTGATCTCTCCTCCACATCCTCCTCCCTGTTAAAACATCCACCCAAATAGACGCTGGAATCCACCGCTTCACTTCCTCTTCCCCCACCATCATCTCAATGCCTTCATCGTTACTCCGCGTTACCATTAAATAATACCGTCTCTCTGTACATCTCATCCTTCATCCTGCCTCATCAACTCCTGCACAACCTCAATACCTCCCGTATCTTCTCCTCCCCGTCCTCACTCCAACATGCTAGGTTCGTTTCCTGCATCCACAGCCATCTATATGTTCCATCCAATAAACTTCCTAATCTCACTTCAACTTTAACCTCTATTACCACCGACGTCTAAATATAATATGAACAATATAGGCGATAATACACTCCCCTTGTTTTAACTCCTGTTTTACTTCAAAACCATTATCGTTTTCACACTCCGTTCTGATGTTACAACTACATTTTTCTTACATACTCATTATTGCTTTTTTCAGTCTACCACTCACTCCATAATTTTCTCCCATAGCTCTCCATAGTTTTTTCCTTGGTACAGAATCAAAAGCCTTTTGCAGATCAATAAACGCAACATAAAACTCTTGCCGTATAACATCTTTTCCCATAACCATCCTTAGTGTAAACAGAAGATTTGTCTTTCCTCTTCTCCTCTATACCCGTGCTGTTCCTCCCCCCAGTCTCGGCTCCACAATCCACTCTCCACTTTCCTCATCCAATATCTTTCGTAAGATTTTGCGGTGGTCCATCAAATGAAAATTCCCCTGTAAGTTTCACAGTTTTGCATTATTCCTTTATTCCTTTTTGTATATTAGTATTTATGTAATGTCTGTTCCACATCTCATCCCGGCACTTTTTCCCTCTCTCTCTCCAACAACCATGTTTAACAGGTTAATATGATCTCTCTCTTCATCTCCTCTCTCTCTCCATCTACCAACTCTCCCGCACCGCTTTTTTCCATGTCTGTTTTCCTTCCAGTTCTCCTGCGGCACTTTGCCCCTTTTCATCTTTTATATAGCCTCTTCATATTTCTTACATTGTGATCTCCCATCCTCCCCCTCTCTCCTCCTCCGCTTTCCCTCACCCTGTTCACTATCACCCTTCTTCTTTTGTTCTACACGTATTCAGCGTTTACAAGTTCTAAAGTTGTGTTCCGCGTCACCTTTCATTTCTTTCTTCCTGTGCTTTACCAGTATCTTTCCTCCATTATTCTCTTCCTCATATATGTTTCGCATATTTAATTGCTTCGGTTTTCTATATGCTTTTCTGGCCATCTTCAAAAAAGCTTTTTACTACCTCGCATATACATATCTCGTTATATTTTGCCGCTATCCTCTTTCTCCGTCTTTCCTGTCCTTTCCTTCGCCCTTCCTCTTGATTCTTTTTGTTCATTTCTTGCTTGTACACATATCCTACTACTTCGCTATCACTCACATTCCGTCTTCATTTTCAATCCTCCATTTTTCTCATTTTTCTACCGTTTTCTTTATCTGATTGCCCATTTCTTTCACTTTTTCGTTTTCCACCCTGCGTGTTGTGTCTTTTTTTCTAGTTTCTCTCTACTCCACTAACTCTTTACCAAGCGCTGCCTTAATCCTCTTTCCATTACACTCTTGCAACCCTCTCATCCCTCCACACCGCAGCAAATGGTGTTTCTTGCATTTTCTGTTTGTAACTTTTTCTCTCTCCTCTTGTTCCCCCAGCCTTTCTCTACTACATCATTGATCACTTGTTCTTTTTTTGTCCTTTTACAGTTCTTCTTCTTCGCTCTCATCTTTATCTTGCCATCACCTAATTTTCCCTATGATCTGCATCCCTAGCGAACTATCTCCCTGGTAATCGCCTTTAACATCTTCTTACCTATTTACTCTTTATCTGATTTACTATCATATAAGTCTACATTATCGGATTTTTGATCAAATTGGTCTTTGGTTTGTCTTGACTCTCACCTGTATCTCATTGTATGAGATGTCCTTTGTCGCACTCCCTTGTCTCACCACAGTATGCTATCTATATAAAAAGGTGTTCCATAATCTTTAGATTCATTTCCTTACATAAACACACTAATATCTTCAATCTCTCCCTTCCAGGTGTTCCTCTTTGTCTCTTTCTCCCACAACACCAAATTGCTCCTCCACTTCTCCTTTCTTCTTTTCCTCCTCTGGCTATTGAAATCGTTCCCGCACTAACAAGCACACCACTTTTCTCGCCTTTCTTCCTCCATCTCCGCTTCTTCCTCTCCATTCTCTCCAACACACTCTATTTTTTCCTCTTCTGAATGTCCCTGTTGTGGTGCGTATACTTGAAATATTCTATATTTCCTCTGCCCGTTTTTCAACACACACACTATATACTCTATATACTATATATATATATATATTATCTTTTCTAGAATGTAATTTTTTAGACTATGATAATTTTTTATTATTAATTATATTTTTAATTATTGAATTATTGTGAATATAATGAATTACAAATAATAATATTACATAATATATATTATTATATATATATAATATATATATATATGACTCACTGCACAGAGAGAAAGGCTTTAATTTATAAATATGAAGCAAAAGGTATGTACAGAAGAAAAAGTGGTACCGAAATGGGAAAAAGGGATCTTTACTCTCAGGTCTCCAACTTTCAAGTTTTCCAAACTTCCAAGAGGTTGAGACAGACTGAAAGTTGCTCGCCTAGAAGCGTTTGATTGTATGAGAACTTGAGGGAATCTCGGGGGGGTGTGGAGGTGTGATATAAAATTCAATCATTTGAATCTCTTCTAGAGTTTAAAATTTTCCAATCGTTCACTCCTTTTTTTTCGTTTTAATACTTCGATTCCAAAATAATTTAAGATTTACTGACTCTTCTCAAGCACAAATGGGTGCGGAGCCGGAGTATAGGAGTCGGAGCAATATTGATCACAGACGAAATTAAAATTTAATTGACTCTCGGTAGAGAACTAGATACCTTGGACGACTCTAGAAGTCATAAAACTTAAAGATTATTTATGAAGATTTTAGTAGTAAAAAGGAATAGAGATTAAAAGTATCAACTGGATGCCAGACGCACTATCACAGAAAGAGCTGTAGTGATGTAGAGACCTCCAATACTAACTTTTAGTACATAGCTATTAAAAATCGGTTAGAGGTTCTGAGAAGTTAATTACATAATATTAAGGCGAGAACAATCGTAATCGCCAAATTTAGATGATTAGCACTAGTCGGTACTCGTATCTTAATGCCAACCAGCCACTCAGCAGGAGTCCTTTCCGTGTTTGAGATTTGCAGAGCCAATGATTATCTTCGTCCACACCGCACCTGTATTACTATTCCATCAGAGCTTCGCGAGTAATCAGGATACAAGGCTAGTCATCCTGAGTGGACTGCAAAGTCTTTAATAGTTCTCAATAAACTAAATACAACTGGATAAAATGAGTCATGAAAAAGGTAAATAAAGCTGAATGATAAGCTTTTTTTAATTCCTTATCGTTTTTTCAACGCAAACCTCAATTTATCTTTCCCTCTTAATGGGTATATATACTTTTATATACTATTATATTTATTATTATATAATTTATTTAATAAAATATATACTAATTATATATATATTAATATATATATATATTATATATATATATATAATTATATATATATATATTATATAATTAATATATTAATATATATATATTATATATATATATGTAGCACTCCATTAACTTTGGAAAAATTTCAATTTATGTTCGTACTTATGCTAAGATTTGCGCGACAAAATTTTAGCATAAGTCAAAGTGAAAATTATATATAAACTCGTCTTTTGAATATACTGCTTCAGTCGGATCATAATTATTAAGAATCAGAAGAAAATTCTCAAATTCAGACTGTATTTACAAATATCCCCTACGGCAAGAGAGGGTAAATTTTCAAGGAAAAGGCCTGCGACTCAGAATTTCAATCATCAACACAAATCCTCGCACAAAAATAGGGTGGAAAACGCGCTGGAAAAGGCTGGAGACTAGCCAATTCGCCTAAGAAGGAGATCTGCAACAGAAAAAGGCGGACTTTTTATTAATATCTTCATTTTATTTTAAATAAAAGCATCAACTCAAATATTATGGATTTCTAAATTCACCATCCTCTTATATAGGGTACTTGCTCTTAAAATAAGCCACCAATCTAGCAATTCCTACCCTATTATAATTGGTGAACCCTGAGTAGAGAACACCCAGAACTTCAATCAACGCCTTCTGAAAAACAAACAAAAATGGAGAAAAAGAAAAACTACATAATACAAATTTTCAATCAGAACACTTGGAGAGAATGACTCAAGCAAACGAACATTTATCGATACGAACTTCAATTTTTCATTTTTAATTAATTTTTGGATTATGGGTCTTCACTTTTCACAACTATTACAGTTCGAGGGTTCATCGCTAGACATAGCAAACTCCTTTTCGGGTATGGATTTTCTTTCATCATTTCCAAGTTTGGATTATGGGCAGAAACTCATTTTTTGGATTCCACTACGAACGTTTGATTCCTTTTCGAATTCCTAAATGGTTCTGTGACCTCCCTTTTATGTATGAAGAAATTTTTCAATAAAGGGACCTAAATTTCAAGCAACTTCGCCTCTACATATGTAACTTCCTTTTACGGTATGGATTCTTTCATCATTTTAATTTGGATTATGGGCAGAAATTCATTTTGGATTCCACTACGACTTTGATTCTTTTTCGAATTCTAAATGGTTTCTGTGACCTCTCCTTTTATGTATGAAGAAATTTTTTCAAAATAAGGACCTAAACTTCAAGCACTTCGTCTCTACATATGTCAAGCAATGTTTCCTCTCGTAACTACAACTTTGAGACACGTGCGCATTGGTCAAATCATGGATACGTTAGAAACGTCTTTATACTGGACCTTTCCTTGGATTAACGGTTCGATCAATGTGGGCTACCTTTTTAACTTGTGAATAATTCAATTTTCATATCAATAATTATTATGTATAACATTTTTGTACTTTTATGTTTGTATGTTTGTTTATTATCTAACGGATATAACCAAATATGCTTGTGATTTAAATGCAGCCTTTTTATTTTTCTGTAATATAAACATTGTAATTTATATGTATTCAAAATACTTGTATAATATGTTTAGATCTTCGATGTAACCAGTTATATTCTCGTATTTGAATATTCTTCAAAATTCATGTATACTTATTTTTGCCTTCAAAATGTGTGTATGTCTTCTTATGTCTTCGGACATAATTAGACATGCTTTGCCATTTGACAGTACTTTAATTTTATGTATTTAGTTATTATTTCTTGTATAAATATTAAAACATACTTTCTCACTCCGTGTTTAAAGCGGGAATATGTAGAACTCCATTAACTTTGTAAAAATTTTAATTTATGTCGTACTTATGCTAAGATTTGCGCGAGCAAATTTTAGCATAAGTCAAAGTGAAAATATATATAAAACTCGTCCTTTTGTGATTAGTCAGTCAAATCAAATTATTAAGAATCAGAAGAAATTTCACTCAAGATACTATCTCCCAGAAATCCTCCCGGCAGAGAGGTAAATTGCAAGGGAAGAAGGCTGCGACTCGAATTTCAATCACCAACACAAATCCTCGCACAAAAAATAGGGTGAAAAACGCGCTGGAAAAGGCTGTGACTAACAATTCGCCTAAGAAGAGAGGTCAAGTGAAAACAAATGTACTTATTTAATTTCATTTAACTATTATTATTATATCTCATTTTATGTTAAATAATAGCATCAACTCAAAAATTGGATTTCTATTATCATAATCATCTCTATTATTAAGGTACTTGCTCTTAAAATACGGTAAGTCACAATCTAGTAATTCCTACTCACTATATAAATCATATATTATATATATTATAATATTATATATATATAATAATTAAATATATATATTATAATATATTATATATATATAATATTAATATATTATAATAATAATATATATATATATATAATATTACTAAGAGCCAATACTTAATGATACTAAATGCCACCTAAAAAGTAACTAACTGAATTGATATCTCGAAGTTAAATATACTTCCTTTCATTTTGAGCACAAACCATTGTTTAATATTGATAACTGTTCGTTCTGAGACGATGAACGACGTTTGTCGCATTTACATAAGATATTTCGTTGCTAATATATAATGTATCAAAGTATGAAAACATTTTTTAAATATATCATTATCCAAAATTTTTAATATTGGGTAGACATTATTCCACATTTGATCACTGAATTATAACTCTGAGAATAAGGGAATTAGTGAATACATACAGAAGACATTTGATCTATGTAGGTAATTTATGGTTGTACCCTAGAGAAAAAGACGAGAAAAATCTAAAACTATAATATACCTCACAATTTTTCGGTTTTATTTTTATACCACGATCATATTGGGGTGACGAGCAGAAATGAAATGCAATATTGAGGGGTAAAAGAGAGTATTCATTTCACACTTCAGGGTGTCCGGAGGAAGATGGTGGAGACAATGAATTTATTTATTTTCCTGAGCCTTTTAAAAATTTTTATATTTTATTATCTCATTTTTTGATATACAAATGAAGAATTATGAGATGAAAAAATTAATCGAAATATATCGATATTATATCGCTATAACAAAATTATATATATTCTAAAAAATATTTTGATATTTCCTGTAAGGTGATATACTTTTTAGCATGTGTCTATGATAAGTGATATTACTCTTATGTCGAATTCCTAAGATTATATTATATTTTTATATTATATTAATATAATATATATATATTTATATTAAATATATATTATAATATTATAATTATATATATATATATATTATATATATATAATTAATATATATATATATATTAATATATAATATTAATATATAATATATATTAATATATATATATATATATTATTAATATATATATATAATATATATTCATAAAATTAATGATTTTATATATATATATTAATAGTATATATATATATATTATATTAATATAATTATATATTTTAATATTATTAATATTAGTTATATTAATATAATTAATATTAATATATATATATAATATAATATATATATATTAATTATATATATTATATAATATATATTCTATATATATATTAATATATATATATATTAATATTATATATATTATTATATTATATATAAATTAATATTATATAATATTGATATTATATATATATATATATATATAATATATATATATATATATATTATTAATATAAATATATATATATATTATATTAATATATATATATTTAATTAATTTAATATATATATATAATATAATATATATATAATTATATTTTATATATTAATATATATATTATTATAATATATATATATTATATAATATATATTAATATATATATATATAAATAATATATATATATTATATTAAATGAATATATATATATCCCCTAATATATTAATATATATATATATATTGAATATCATATATATATATATATATATATTATATAATAATACTATATATATTATATATCTATATTAATATATATAATATATATATATATATAATATATAATTATAATTAATATTTATATATAATTATATATATATATTATATATATCATATAAAATATTTACTATGACCATAAAATTGCCAAAATTAAGATATAATATATATTACATTGAGGTAAATAACTGTACAGGTGATAGTAAAAATCGTACCAATCTTTGTCGACATCACCATATATATATTTAATTTAAATTAAAAAATTATGAATAGTATTTGATTGTAGTTAGCATTAGATATCTATGTTGGACCTATTACTCTTATACGAACAGTTCTGGTATTGTTTTATTTATAGAATAGAATTGACTAATATGTCATATATTAATTATATTCAGAAAAAATATAAGTGATGGCATATAGACGTATATAGAAATAACACAAAAAAGTGTTAAACTAGAATTAAATGATAGAAACGGAAGAGATTACTTATGAGACGCTATATGGTAAGAAAGAAAATGATAGATGGTACCTGAGCAATATCTAAGATGATCGATGTATAAATGTATAATAGATATTACCATGATGAATCAAGAGAAGAAGCTGCAGATCAGAGGAGGAGGGGAGAGAGGATGAAGGCGGAGAGAGAATAAGGTGGAGGATATAATGAAAGAGGCAATAAAATAAGGATGAGAAGGAAGGGTAAATAGCTCCAGGAGAGAGGTATGAGAGTGGCTGTGGAGTTATAGTGTTGGATATAGGGTGAGAATGAAAGGAGCTGAAACCTGGTGCCGAGAAACGGTGGGGAAAGCATATAATAAATACCAGAATATTATAAGGTTAAAAGGTAGATATTGCTGAGGCTTTAGTAAATAATTATAGTGGGTAATTCATTCACATATGATATGGACCCATCTGCGAAAATATATACGAAAGAAATATATAAGGAGAAAGAAGGCTGAAAAGAGAGAAGTTGTGAAGCACGAGCAATCTAACGATAGAAGAGACGATGCTGAGGAGGAGAACGAAAATAGTGAATGAAAGAAGAAACGATCGGACCTCATATTCACTACTGAGAGAATGGTCTCTGAGAGAAGTAATGCTGGGAATAATATGGCGAAAGATTCTTTGTAGCCTTCATCGACCTTGACAAAAAAGATTTCGAATTCGTGTTGCCAAGGAAAAAAGCTTCTGAGGAGAGCTTAATGGAGAGGAATTATGGAGTAGAAGTGAGTTAGACTTAAAAGAAGGCGATAGAAAAGTATAGGTATGAACATAATGCAAGTACTGTATATTAGTTAGATACTGAGATGCGAGAACGATAGAATGGTTTGTAAGGTGAAAACAGGATAGTGAGAATGCACAGGGTAAGTGTTTTTATATTACAACCATACTGTGTTTAATTAATATTTATTAATTATTATGATGACGTGGTTAGATAATAGGAAAGGATAAGTAATGAAGATACTTAAGGGAAATTTTGACCAGGGACATAATGGCATATGCGGACTGTATACTGGACAATTGTATATGGAGCGTAGAGAGAAGGATAGGGATTCGGAGAAAGGTATATGGTGGAAGTTATGTTTAGCGTAGAGGATTATTGGAAGGTAAGTCACAGGGATTAGAAGATATTAAACATATAACTAGAAGTACAAGATAGTAATAATTTAACGTACTCAGGGGGTAAAATGAGGGAGGGGATGAGTAATGATGTGAGAGAGGAGGAAGTGATGAAATAGGCGGTAAAATAACCTGCAATTATTATATTACCTACTTACGGAGGATACTGTTTTAACTTAGGTATAAGCGCAAGGGAGGATATAAGAGATATTATAGCAGAAGAATATGGAAAAGTAATGGAGAATTAGTTATTTGATAAGCGGGTATATATATATAGTATATATATAATATATATATATCATATATATATATATACCATGATGAATGCAACAGAAACATGCTTTATCACTAAATAAAAGTGTAAATTTTTTAATCACAGCATATACTGAACTACTCCGTTACTTATAGAGAGCTAGTATACGTAGAGCGAGGAAACATGGACAAAACAAGAGAGAGCACGCCAGAGATGAGATAGAATACAAGCGGCGAAGATGAGGATATAATCAAAGGTATAATATGATTGGTAAAGAGTAAGGAAGAGACCAGATATTAAGGAAGAGTTAATTAGAGAATGATATAATATATATAGGGGTGAAAGAAGTATTAGCAACTGAATAGATGGAATGTTATTGAGGGGAGATATATATATGATGAAATGGTGTAGGACATACTGTGAGAGAGGATGGAGCTACTAGGTAGATAATAGGTAATGTATCCCATAGATTCTGATTCAGTAAATGGAGTGAGGACAGTGAGCCACAACCCAGACGGGCCAGGAGAGAGGCCACACGAGAGGAAAGCGAGCTGAGAGCGCACAGAAGCAAGGAGGAGTGGAGAAGTCGAGGAAATCCATAGGTGAGTGTGGCTCAGTGACTTCTATTGTGAAAAAAGATGCTGCAAAGAAAAAGGAAAAAGGAAAAAAAGATGAAATTGTTTGAAATGACGTGTCGTGCGAACCCTCCTCAAAGAAGAGAGTATGCGACTGGAGAAGAAATGCTTGCGACACGCCGCGTAAATAAAAAGATGCCCGATATCAGGATGAAGAGAAAAATTAATATTCCTATGTCCTGAGAGATAAGAAAACACGAAAAGTTAGCAGAATTTTCACTTAGGGTGGATGAATGATAAAATATATACTTCGTTAGAGAAGATAAAAAGTAAAAATAAGTTAATTGTTAAAGTTGAAGGATATTCAGTATAAAGTAATATGGGATTATAGCTTTTAATGAGAGTAGTTATGGATCATAAAGTTACAAAAAAATGACGTAAACGTAGATGAATGGGGTCCAATTGGGGAACAATCAATAAGTAATGAAGATTAAATGTAGTGAACAAGATTGTCACGGGATCATATGAATCGACTATTGAGATATAAATTTGCCACTAAGAAGGAGGAGGGTCCGTGACAATGTAGTGGCTATGAAGTGATATTGTAATGTGGTCCAAATACGGAGGGTGCAAGGTCTTTCGTTCATTGTAAGATGGAGTAAAGATACCATCATACCACCTAAATTGTTTCCAGGTAACTTTATATATATTTTCATCTATCAATTAATAGCCCTGGCACCCTCTAAATATATTATTATAGTTTAGCGCATCTTTCTTAGAAGAGTAAGTAAAATTATGTGACCGAGATCAAACATTTGATAGTATAAGTGAACGATGACTGAGTCAATATGTAAATCTACGAGATAAGATCAATAATAGTATAAAACCTCAAAGTAACACTATTAGCCTATAATATTAACTAGCTGAACACCTTTATCACACCCAAGAGTAAAGTGGCGTTGATAGAACATAAGAAGAGCACCGATAACCTGGATAGGACCTGTCTGACAAGAAGGGCATTTAACTTAGAAAATAGAGAAGTAGGAGCTAGTTATCCTCAGGTAATGAGCACGCGCGCACATGTTAGTAAGTATAGAGAGCTATTTTGGATATGATGCGCGGATAGCGTGAATCGCACCCGCGAGGAGGTTAGCATGCTTATCGTTTTTGTGAGCCATTCATGAAGGTATTTGCGACAGAATAAGATCAAGAGCACACCAACAAGATATCCTATTCTCCCTAGGCTCAGAGAAGCAAGCTTCCCGCGGAAGTAATGAGTTATAATATGAACCAGTTATTAAACAAAGGAGTGATTTAATCGGTATCAGAATATAATACGTTATTATGTCACGGAAAAACCAAATCACTGAAAGTTTATATGGAATAAAAAATCTCGAAAACATTTTCATTACATTCAGTACTATGCTAAAATATACTTCGTACATTTATCACATTTAATTTATGCAAGTTATAGTATATCAGGTCAGAGAAATATTGCTTCTATTTAGGTTATGTTACCGACTACTATAGCCCTTTTTAGGTATTCTCTATTCGTTACCCCTCACTTTGAATATATTTTCCTGTGGATTGTGAGAATTAAACAGAGTTTACAGTCTGGTAGATTGTACCAAACTAAAGCACATAGTAAGCCAGATGAGAGAATATACTATCTATATGGATATTCTGTTATTTCAGATACATGACCATAGACTACTGTGCGTGCAGCCCGCCACTTCTCAGAGTCTGGTTCGCATTCTCTAATTGAAGACGGAGGACGGCAGCTTGACTCCAGAAGAGAATCAGTATCATAATCGCTCTTTGCGCGAGAGTCCACATAAAGGACTCGGTCTTTGCTTAGCTCAGCAGATCTCTAATTGCTTATAGTATTGTTGATTCTTACTTGTGTCGACTGCCACAGTCGCGTAAAAAAGACGCAGTTAACAATCTAAAACAGATGTTGTGTAGTGCAGTTGTCTTTGCTCTTGGGTAGCTTTGCGACTCAGTATACATAGTTGATCGAGCTAGGATAAAGAGCAGTATGTTTTAAAGATTATTTTCCTAATATTTTTGTATGTATATGTGCGACAGGGGAGTATGAGCAAAGAAAGGGCGATGCTGGACGAGTCATAGCAATAAGCTACTATGAAGTTCTTAATGTTCCGGCGCAAGAGCTGCAGGACGGATACCGCACCAGATGTGCGTAGTTTGCTCTATGTAATTTTCAGAATATTTCCACTCATGGAAATGAGGTGCTTGAAGGTAGACACTGTTATTGGTGGTATATAAGTTAAGCCCTGAGCGCACAAGATATTTTCTGTGCAACTTTCCACACTGAAAAGGAACAAGGGAGTTGTGGAGCTGACAGTCGAATAAAGTTCGCACAACGCACATTGAGTTGATATACAGCGATTGCTTGATGTCGGATTGGAGAGTGCGAGCGAGAGCGTGCTGATACGGTCAGATACTTTGAGAGAAGAGAAAGGTAGAGATTATAAGTGATGTAAGAGTTGCCCAGAGTGAGATAAGGTGAGTATTTCTGTTTTGTGTTATTATATTAGTTTGCTGTCTCTTTTTGTAGGCAAGATATTTGTTGTTCTTCGTTCCTCAGTTGTATATGCACGGTGTGTGACTATCATTATCTTTGGAAGGGTAGACTAAACCATAGAGGGGTATATTGTAACACTCGACACCGAGCCACGCCCTACAAGCGTGGGGACCATGATTCGAGAGTGAGGGAGAGACGTTAGTTCTCCGTTCTTTGTATCATCAGAGACTTGAGTTGTGTGAGAAGTATATGTTATATGTGGAGGGACATGCGCTATGCCAACTATATTATCTAGTCCAAGAAGCCGATATTGAATAGTCTGAGAAAAAGCGAGATTTTACTAATTGGTCTCTTGGAGTATATATACGTTGAAGAGTCCTCGAATACGCTGCGCGAGATTCGATGGAACACCAGGCGGAGACTGATGGCGTACTAGTCTGAGAAAAAGGGTGAGAATAGAGTGTATATAACATTGGGTTCAGTGGAATTCCATGTAAGACTATTGGGTAATGGTCACTGCCATATAAATAATCAAAGCGGGACCTAGTAAATCGATTCATGGACCAGGTGAAGCGATCAATAAGAGAATGGGAGCAAAAAGGAAATATGTATATGTATCTATGTGTATATATACACTTGTGTGAGTTTCATAAAAATACATTTACCTTTTAAAATATATGTTATGGGGAGGGACTGTGGTTAAGGCATCCCAAATGGTATAAGAGGGATGTTAGAAGATCCTACAAGAGCTGTGTGTCAGCCGTCGAACAAGTGGGTCAAGTGATCAGAAGTTGCTCCATTATAGCAGAAAGAGACTAAAAAAGGCCTTTAGCGGTGACTTTGGAGAGTTCTAATATCGCAATATGAAGAGTGTGAGTCCAATTATTTGAAAGAAAATGGTTTCACCGATTTGTTACATTATATGTAGATAAGTTTCGTCTCACTATTTAACATTATTTAAAGCGGTAATAAAAGTGTTTCACTAATTGATGAACTTAGGACACTTCATGAGAACTATAAGTATCAGTTATATTCGAGTTATTATTATACACTAAAGTCACTTTTTACATGAAAAGTACTATTGAGAGGTATTTTATGGAGCACTCAATCAAAATTGAATATACACCTATCCTTCCATCCTCGCATTCTTTACTTACACTGTTATAGCAAACATACACATACACATACACATTAACACACAAATACAAACACACCTTACTCATACACATACATATATATAAATATATATATATATATATATATATAATATATATAGTATATATATATATATATATATATATATATATATATATATATATGATACACTGATCTATTTTCACCCAAGTTCTTACTCTGTCTTTCTATGCATACCATATTTACCTTACTCTACATGTTTTGTTCTATCAGTACACTTTATAAGCAGCAAATTAGATTTAAGTATCATCATATATCTATTAAGTATTTCGAGTTCTTGTTCCACATTAATTAGTTCACCTCTGCTAAGAGCGAATATGTGTTTTGTTTCTATTTTATATAATCACATATTATTGTAACACATATGGTATTTGTCTCACAAAAACATTATGAGAGATTTATACTTAATAATAGAAGGAATTCGATATTATTTCACTAACTGTCAATATCTAGGTATCTGACCTATCAGAGCTCTTGTATCCATCTGCATATTGAAGCTCGTTATATTAATAAATAGTAATGCTAAGTTTTCAATATTATATTTACAATTAAACTCTCTGAGATTCAATTATATTAGGCTCTAAAATCATCACTAAGGCCGGATGAAGCTCGCTGATATAAGGGCATCTCGCGCAGGTTCATGGATTCCTCTCCACAAGAGAGACATGTTGCTTAAATTAGGAAAATTTTAACAAATATACCGATACGCGAAGCTATTCTTGACAATACGCAAAGGAGTTTCCCTTTCTCCATGGGCAACACTAATTTATCTTACTAAGTTAATTTTTCAGTATTCACTTCATAACATCTTACTTTTTACACTAACTATCCACACTCTAAATTTTTTTTCGAGACATGCACCATTGGTTTCGATCAAAACCATGCCGAGAATGAATCTCGAAACTAATGTGCCCCAATCCTATTTCTATGAGTATAAGTTAGTGAGATCCTCTATACATAATACATATGATTGTACATTCGTGGTTATAAAGTGTAAATGTGCATTTGTCTGTCTTCTCATTTCCCATGTACTCTTTCCTTTTCCTGGCACTTGAAATAGATTATTAATATAACACAAAGTGCATCGACCATAAATATGTTAGGCGATAATATATATAACTTCTTCATTATATAATTTAAATATATTAAATATTAGTAAAGAAATTTAATAATTATAGAATATAATAAATAATTCAATAAAGATATATATTATTTATAATTTAATTTAATTGGATTATATATTTTATTCTTTGTTTAATTAATTATATATATTTTTATATATTTATTAATTTTATTTTCTAGAGAAAATAATTACATTTAATAAATTAATTATTATTATCAATTATCATTAATTATCATATATAATTATACTATAAATATATCACTATTACTATTATAATAATTTAATAGTCACTTTAATAAAAAGTTATATTGCCTGATAAATAAATTTATTATTTTAGAGTTTAGATGGATAATTTATAAATATCACTTAAGTAATGTATTATTAATAATTTATTAAAAGCAAATTATTAAATATTTTATTTATGTATTTATTATTTATTCACTTTGAGTTCGGATTAAACGGTCTCGCTTCGCGAGTAGGTAGCATTTGTGACAGTTAACGTATTGAAGAATTCACGATATTAATATACACTATATAATCTTAGGATATCTAGGTGTATATTAACGCGTATATTATAATATACATATATACCGAAACTGACATATGGGTAAGCTTATGACTAAATCAACAATATGCATCAAATGGTAATAAGAGCGTTAAAATTGTTCATATAGCGTACACATCCAAAGTCCATAATTTATTGCCAAAAAAATTAATTCTTATCATGGGAAGGTAATTAGGCGTGAGATAAGTATCAAGATGCACATCCTGTCTTTATATCTATAATATAATTACATATATATATAATATATATATTAATAATATAATTATATATATATTATATATATATTAGGAATTAATAGCTCTTGTACTTTTTTTATCTGTATATATTATATAATACTAATAATATCTATTTATATTAATTATCTTATATATTAATAATATATTAAACATTCGATAACACTTTTAGAAACAATATATTCTTAGGAAAATAGCTCTAAATGTGATATATCTATTGTATAATATCTATATTATTTGTAATACCATTCGATAACACTAATAAAATCAATTTCTATGGCAATGCTTTCCTCAATACTCAGTGCTTATAACTCAATAAGTTGTATTTGAGATGTTAAAAGCGATTTTGATATTTTTGAGTTATTTATCACGAATAATAAGTTGTATTTGAGATGTTAAAAGCAATTTTGATATTTTTGAGTTTCTAAAAGATTTTCCTAATGGAGCTAGAATATTCAACAAGCTACAATAAAGAATATTCAGCTGCATTCTTAAATTAACCCAAATATTTGGAAATATCTTGAAAAGATTTTGTCAGTTTATAAATTTAGAAATTCTAACGCATCAATTCTGGTTTTCGCAAATTTGCTTTATATTCTGACTCTAAATGTGATATTTCTGTTGCAAAATCTTTGTCTGTTGGAATATCTGTTAGGATACTAGAGTGCAGATTAGGTGTGGACCGGATATTCTAGCCATTTTCAGTATCCGCATCCGCAAATTCTGATTGATACCAATTTTATGTGGACAGCACATATCATCAGGAATACCCTTTAATTAAGGAATGAAAGTTCAAAATCGAAATTACAATTTACCAGTTATTAATTTCTAAGTGGTAATAGGGGATGGGGATGGGGATGGGGATGAGGGGCTATTTTTTAAGCTGCACTTCTTGGCCTCTCAAAGCCTAATTGTGTGGTTGCAATTTCCGATTTTTTTTTTTTTTAAAGAAAAGTGTTGTCTGTAATAAGGTTTTATGGTGTGTGATAAAAGATGGCTTACTCCAGTGTAAGAGGCATTGAAGATGGGCGCAAAGAGGGGCGAACCATTATTGGGCACTGGAGTGCCTTGGGATGTACCCTATTACTTCATATATGCTCAATGGGAGATAATCTGATCGCTTCAGTTTCGTTACGTCCTCCCCCTATATTTAGAATTCTGAAAATAAATATCATTTTTTGATAAGAGCTATTGTTTACTCATTTTTCTTTGTAAAACGGTACTAAGGAGAGGCTTGAGTTTGATGGGAAAATCAGTTGCAAATAGGTAAATTTAAGAGAATGATTGGATTAAAACATTTCAATTCAGGCAGATAAAATTTTTATTTTTATTTTTTGAACCTGTGAAATTTTAACACTCATAAGGATAATTATTAATATGAATGGTATATTGGTTTTGCATTGCATTGTTTAAACAAGCTCCATTACTATATCCTGCAAAAAAAAATATAGATATCAAATCATTCTGGTAATGAAAGTGAGTAGTGGTATATATATATATATATATATATATATATATATATATATATATATATATATATATATATATATATATATATATATATATATATATATATTATATATATATATTTTTATATATATATATATATAATATATATATATAGTATATATATATATATAGTTTCAATGAGAATATGAGACGTTCATATTTGACGAAAGAGTCTTATATAATAAAGCATTAGTAGAATCTAAGAATATAATATCATCTTAGAAAAATACCTGTGGGAAAATCTTGGAAAGTCGAAAATTTGTGTACAGTTGATCTTGTAAAAAGATCCACTTTCTACGATGATTTGTGAAAATGTCTCCAGTCCTCTCAAAATTCCCCATATAGAACTAGATACAAGAGTTCCTTCAGTTGGATTATCTGGAGCGCATATCTATAATAATAATAATAATAATAATAATTAATAATAATAATAATAATAATAATAATAATAATAATAATAATAATAATAATAATAAGAAAAGAAGAAAAAGAAGAAAAAGAAGAAAAAGAAGAAAAAGAAGAAAAGAAGAAAAAGAAGAAAAAGAAGAAAAAGAAGAAAAAGAAGAAAAAGAAGAAAAAGAAGAAAAAGAAGAAAAAGAAGAAGAAGAAGAAGAAGAAGAAGAAGAAGAAGAAGAAGAAGAAGAAGAAGAAGAAGAAGAAGAAGAAGAAGAAGAAGAAGTAATATCTGCAATACCTTCAATTCATACTGCTCATCCATGTTGAGGTGCGGATACTCCTCACAGTCCAACATCAGGTTTACTTTAAGTGTGGTAAGTTGAATTTCTTGAATAAGTTTGTTTGATTCCTTCTGCTTTTGAATTTTTTGCTGTGGAATTAATAAACATTTTAATGTTTTGTGAAAACAAAATAATATTAAAATTTTTTTTTTTTATTTTTACTAAGAGAGCAGCTCTATTTTACTCCACCCACTCTTCGAAAGTATTTACTAACTTTCTCCGCTCTCACTCATCATGCTAACGTTATAGAGAAAGGAAACTTTAGGAATTCATCAATTTCTTAGAATGGATAAACAAATTTCAGAACCCAAAAGATATTAGAAAAGATATTAAAGTCACGTTTGAAATAAGCATTAAAATAAATGTGCTGATAAAAGCTAGTTATGATATTGTTTTTACTTTAGGAGTTTAAAAGTTTAAAATATTCAACTTTCAAACCTAAAACATCATTAAAAGTAGGTTACCTGGGTGTGCCGGCCTTCGGTCACAAGGCCCTAATATTTGGAAGCATGGATGCTTCTTGTAACCCTATGCTAGCTTTTATATTCAGTCTATATTTAAATATACCTTTTTTTTTTACTACTGAATGCAGTCTAAAAGTTCTTTCACGTAAATATGTAATAGGAAATCTCATTTACACTTTTAAAGTTTTTTCTCTCATAGATGAGTACTCAATTAATAATTTAGTTTCAAATTTTTTCAGTTGCTTGTGCTTTTTTTTCTACTACAGAGAGAAAAATATTGTCACACCTCACGAGAAGAGACTCTTTCAAAAGAGAGAAGAGATAAAATACAAATGACAACTCACCCAAGCTCAAGCATAAAGTAAGCTTCTCAGGTGAGCGAAAATGTAAGTTTTAAAGTGCAGAAGATTAAATAAAGCAGGATAAATAGATGGTTGGAAGGAATTCTACAGAATAGGGATTGTTGGAAAGGAGTTACCGCAACGAGCAAGCATGCAGTTACCAACCCCTAGCAAAATTTGTCTGAACAATAAGCATTCCTTGCGATATCAGGGTGACTCAAAGTTGGCGGAATGTGAGTAGTTAACTTCCTTCAGCACCTGCCACTGTAGTATCTATGGAAAATGAATTTTGTGCCAACGACCGTCGCAGAGACAGAGGGTCAAATGAGTTAGAAAGTAAGAGACAGTTTATAAGGTTAATAGCAATATACTCAATCCTATTCAAAAGGAAAGCGAAAGTGACCTTCCCCTTCCTAGAAATGAGAACTAATAAAACCATTGTATAGTTCGAGTAACCGTGCAAAACAAAAAACTTTCGCATACTGAAATAAATTCTCTGAAGCTACCTCAGCAACCGTCGTGATATAAGGGCTCCTAGATAATTTGTTCTTTAGGTTTATAGACGAAGAATATCTATGTTGTTTGCAGGTGAGATGTTAGAGTTGCTTAAGTAGAAAGAAAAAAAATATCTTTTTATTAAAGATGCCTTAGCAACCGTTGGGATATGAAGTTTTCAAGACAATTTGTTGTTTATGTTTCTAGACGAGAAATATTTTTATGTTATAGGTAAGACGGTAGAGCTTAATTATCTGAATAATTTTTTACCTATTTTTCAATATAAAAATGAAGTCAATTTCTTTGTATGAAGCTGAAATTTACAATGTTGAGACAACCCACGGAGAAATCTCATCCACATGGGCAAGAATAGAATCTTATTCAATGTCTATCAACAGTTCTCAAGTTTGGCAAGTAATATTGTTTATGTTTATAGAGTCTGAAGACGTACGGTAGAGCTTAATTATCTGAATAATTTTTTACCTCATTTTTCAAATAAAAATATATATACTTAATGATGTTTGTTCACGTGTTTCATATTTGGAGTCGACTTAAATTCACACACTATAATTTCAGCTCTCTTTGAAATCTAATTTTTTACCAATTTATGATATACCTCCTAATCTTCTAATTATTTTAAATTCCTCTATTACCCTTTTTTAGATAAAAAGAAGAGAAGGGATAAAGGATTCTATAGATCTCACTTCCCTGTATTTTCCTTTTTATAAAATCTCTATTTAGGTGGTTTTGTTAAACTTTTCCTAATTTGCTAATAATAGTTTAGGTAAAAACACCTCTTATCTTCATAAATTAGTACAGTTCCTTACTCATATTCCATTTAATCTTAGGAAAAAAAATCTTTTTACCATTTGAGTCTTCTGGATTTCAACCTTTTGGCTGCTGCTATGTTGCCAATCTACGACAACATTTTTCCGTGATGTTTATACTTTATATTTCATCTGATTCTCCTTAATATTCTAAGTTCTTTGACCATCTGAACTCTAAAAAATGAATATATTTTCTTACTTCCTTTTCTAAAGGTAATCATTTTGAATAATTTTGCTGCTCATCATTGCAGATAACTTTTCCTTAATGCTAATGATAGACACAGACTTTCGAATGAAATATCTATACAATTTTGAACATTAACGCATTTCAAAATTTATCCCTGATTTCCTTAGAGAGAAACAGCTTTTCTTACCCATAGAACCTTCTCTTTATACCGCCATTATCTTTATTTCTGTATTTTGATTTTCTCTTCGTCGACACTTCGGAAGGTTCCGCTTTGAAAAAAGAAAGATGTTCTTAGTATTATGATGTTGCAATCTTATCAGAAATCAGAATTGCGATTTTATTTATTTGATACCCTTTGGAATGATCATAGCTTCGGTTGAAGAGAATCCTGTGAGTGTAAGTACTTTTCTCTAGTAAGATGGTTTATAGTCGATTTTCTCAACTGATGACTACAACTCATCAATGTTATCTTAAGTTTACTTACTCTTAAGACTTCTGCAATTCTCTTACTAAACTAAGTTCTTCGTTCATTTGTTGCTATAAGATAATCTAAAGATGAGTTTTGTCCCTCTATGAGTTTAATTAATGTTAAAAGGATATATGTTCTTAACTGGAAGTTTTGGAAACAGCTTAATTCTAAATATATTTCTTCCCTAAGGACAATGGAACAAGGATTCGCTTTCTTTTCCCTTTAATATTTATCCCTCTGCCATTCAGCATTGTATATAATCTGTTGCTTTTGTGTTGAATATATCGATAGAGTCTGACACAAAGGCTTTATTTCCTAACTTATCTCGATGGATTTCTACCCTCTTCTCTGGAACTCTACCTCTCATTTTCTTTCTAGTCGTTCTGTAATAACTGCTGTAGGTTGCCACTACTTTCTCAAGTTTAAAAATAATAGTGCATAAGGTTTTGCCCCATCCATCATGTTCTTTCTCCTGTTCATAAATGATATTCTGTAATTTTATCATCAGCGCACTTTTATACTGATTATTCAACCTTGCAGTACTATTATAATTGTAAAAAATATCTCTTATTAAAACAACAAATTGAAGGTTCCAAGGAGATGAACTTGAAGCTGGAGCAATAACTTCTTATATATATATATATATATATATATATATATGTGTGTGTGTCCTATATATATACTATATAAATATATATATATATATATATATAATATTATATATATATACAAATATACGAAAAATATATACATAAAATATTAAATACATAAAATATATATAAAAATTATATATATATATATATAATATAGTATATATATTATATATATATATATATATAATATACTGTGTGTGTGTGGGGTTGTGTATGTTGCGCTGTGTGTAAGGGTGGATATGTTGTGAGTGTGTATGGTGTGTGTGTGTGTGTGTGTGTGTGTGTGTGTGTGTGTGGTGTGTGGTGGTGTGTGTGTGTGTGTGTGTGTGTGTGTGTGTGTGTAGGTGTGTGTGTGTGTGTGTGTGTGTGTGTGTGTGTGAGTGAAGAGCTGCTCTGAATGAACCACAGTTTTTGTAGTTGTTATTGTTGATAAAAAGAGCTTTCATGAGCTTAAGTATTGTCTTCTAAACCTCGGTCAATATAGAGATAAAGTTGTGATAGCTTACTTCAGAGACATTATTTCTATCAACTGAGCATTTAGGCATGTACAAAGATGCTACATTATTTCCGCCCTTCTTAAGGAGTAATGAATATACTATATCTAGACATGTAAACATCTTAAAACATCTGAGAAATTGAATATAAGAAGTCTAGAGTTGAATAACTAATTGAAGATTTTGATCATTCATTAATGCCTCTATCCAGTTGGGAGTATGGCGTGTCTTCATTGTGATGCGGAGTTTTAACACATAGGCGAGACGTGTCGTTAAGATTTTGCGAAACTTGTAGAAAGCTTGAATTTTGAAAGTTGTAAGCTTCTAGCGTTGTAGACCTATAGGTTAAAGATCAGGGCTGCGGAGTCGGCAAAGTTTATGCCGGCTCCGGCTCTATCATTTTAAAATTAGCGGGCTCCGACTTCGACTTAGTTATATAATTCCATTTAAATTTACACATAAGGTAAAAATTTATGCCATAAAATTTTTTTTTTTGGTATATTGAAAAATAATGGTTGGTAGTGACACCTTTATTTTGACTTACCAATAAAAATTTAGATTATATTTTATAGAAAACAAATTTTTAAAAAATTAATCCAAACTTTTAAAATAATTTTTCTTTGAATTATGAACTGTCTGAACATATGTAATATAACTTATTCAAACCCGTTTTCTTAAAAATAAGACTGCTTCAATAAAATCCTCCTTTACCGATGTCCTTAGATCTGATTTCAATTATTTTAATATCCAAAAATAAGCGCTCAACATTTGCCTGAGTGGGGGACAAAGCTGTATCTGCATAAGCAGCATCTGCAAAATTTATAATATTATGAGATTGTCTCCGTAACTGTTAAATTTGATAATTGGTGGAACTAATGCATTACGAATTCGACATTATACTTTTCTAGAGGATTTTTGGGTTGTAGGTCTTTTGTGGCTGGTTTCCTTTTTCTAATCACTTTTCTTCGTGCTTCCATTGATACCATTCTCTATCAAATTTGGCATCAAATTTCGTTCGACAAGATATCACAAGAAATAATTCCTGAAGTTGATGAATTGTCTGACTCTGACCTAGATTCATGTTCGAAAGTGTCATTCATTTTAAGTCCTAGTTCACATGGAGTCTTCCTAGCTTTTAATATCAGATCTTCAGCTCTTAGAAAGATTCTGAGCTGTGGATCAACA
>JABUQX010104031.1:32500-54337 GCA_015478945.1 Trachelipus rathkii
CAGGAAAAAATCCAAACCAGAGGAAAAGAAATTCAATGCGGTACTCCAACTGAAGAGGAAAGAAGTCAATACTTGTTCAGAGATTCTAAAAATGAAAATACATGTTGTTCTACACACACGAGGGTAACTTGTTTGATGGATGGAAATCCTATGCAGGTACAAGCGTCACACCGATAAATTTTATGAGTATTTGCCTATATGTAAAAATATATTTACAATTAGTTTTCACTCTTTGAGACAGTGAATAGACCGATTAGAGAACTTATCTTTTCAATACCTGTTAAATATGCATGTAATTAATATGCCACAATTATATTGTATTTTTAATAATTACAATATGGTCAATTCATATTAGTTTTATGTTTTTTCACTTATATATGTAGATTATTTGTTTTTATTATTAATTATAATCTATAGGTTTATATCATTTTATTTTTCTTTAAAATACTATAAATATGAGTTAACTTTATCAATATTTATTAATAAATATAATTTCCGTGCACGAAATTATATTTATTTCTATGTATATTATTATTTATTAAATTATAATTATAATTTCAGTGGTTATTCATTCCGGTGTTTTTTTTTTTCAATATCCATGTAGATTATTTTATAATTTATTAATAATATCATAATTCCAGCTCTTATTCATTTTTATTTTTTCTAATCATGTACATATTACAGGTTGATCAAGAAGTAATTGATCCAAAAGATAAATGCATTCGCGTTTTATGTGAGAAAACATCTGATGGTAATGTAACGCGAAAGGAAAAGGAACAATCATGCAATCGCAACTGTCCTCTGGGTCATGTTTATATGGAACCTCCACCAGAAAGGTATGTATGTTGGTTTTATAGTTTAGGGGTTACTTGTTATTATTAAATGATGCACCGTTAATATACTTTTATAATATAAATTCATTGCAGTGAAGAATGCTGTGGAACATGCATCCAAACACAATGTGTTGAAAAAGATGTAATCCATCCAATCGGTGACATATGGGAAAATCCTAAAGATATCTGTTATCAGTATAAATGTGATATGAGGGACGATACTCTCACTGTATTAGCAATTAAAAGGGACTGCCCTTATTTCGATCCTGAATGCCCTGTTTCAGAAATATTGGTTGATCCAACTGGGTGTTGCAAAATCTGCAATATAACAAGAGAAACCAAACGTATGCTATTTTAATCGCAGTTCTTTATATACAAAAAATATTGCTGAAACAGAAATCACTTTGACAGGAAAGTTAACATATTAAAGAAATGCTATTTATTTACAGGAGAGTGTCAACCAGAAGCAATTGACCCCAGAGATACTATCGATATGTTTGTCCTAGAAGCCAGAACTGTAGGAAGATGTACAAACCCTAATCCCGTGTATGGATTCAAGCGATGTAATGGGCAATGTGATTCTAGAACAGTTTTTAGAGCTCAAGGTATGTAAATTCTTTCCATTAAGTATAAGTCTATACATTATAAGACACAATACGAAATAACCCATTATAATTTTATAATTATATAATTGTTATGCATTTCACATTTTAGTCACTCATGAGTTCTGATTATCAATTATAATTTAATATATCAAACATTTGTTCCTGATATTTTATAGGAATTGAAGCACGTCACATTTCCGAATGTTATTGTTGCACGCCGTCAAAGACAAGTCAAATTGAAGTAGTTTTAAAATGCAACAGAGGTTACAGTTTCCAAAGAGTTTATGAAAATATAGAAGCTTGTGAATGTCAACCATGTCAATCTCTTCAACGAGATGATCAATATGTTAAGGATCAACCCGTAGCAGATCTTACAGAATTTCTTCCAATGAATGATGAAGGATCCAAATCATTATAACAATTTGTCAAATTATTTTTCTTTAAATAATATTTTTGTAAAATATTTCCAGACTCTAAATGATATTAGAGTATATTATTTGACGGGATGCCAAATTTTAAATCTTTCGGCAACTTATACCTTAAAATGTGATAAGTCTTCTAAATTAAAAATGTTTATAAGTAGCTCTTGGTTTTATAGGAGGGTGTATAAAAATAAATTTCTTTTTCTATAACAGTCTTTTATGATATACTTTTTAAATTATATGTGAATGTCAGAATAATCAAGCATCTTCAATATTATATGACCCAATATAAAATTCCTTCATATATAATTTATGATCATCATCAAAATAAAGCAATTTCTTGCTGCCCTATAATAAGGTAACAAATTCAGTTAAATATTAACTGAACTGACGTATATTCTTGGGCCGCCAAGTAATAATAATATTCGTACTCTTATTTTGAGAATGAAAAACTTTTTTTTTTTCAAATTAAAATGTACTTCATTTCTTCATAGCCTAATAAAAAAAATAATAATGTCTACATTTAAAAAAAAAATATCCGCTAACCTCTCGATCCCTAAAGTCTAAGGGTTATACACCAAAAATAAGTATAATAATTAGCTTCAAAAACTTAAAAAATCGAGTTTATAACATTTTTGTATCCAAAGAGATTGTAGGTATCATTTGATGCCCCAAAATTAAGTTTACAAAAATTTAAAAAAATGTAATTATCGCCAAAAAGCATAATTCATATTATTTAGAAACAAACTATTTTTAAACAAACTGATTATGAAAATTTAAGATGAAAAAAAATGTTTACAGTGTAAATATATGTAAGCACTTGCCTTAAAATGTAAACATCAGCCTGGGTGGGGATCCAAAATTGTGATTGTGTTGTAACTCAAACGTTATAAATAAAGAACTTTTACTATCATTCTTTCACGTGAAAGAAGAGAGTAATTAAACATTATAGGAAATCCTAATAATTACGATAATAAAAACTTTGCTTAATAGATGCGTCAAAACTCTAAAGTTTTCAGTGATTATTTTGCTTTTTCACAGAGCCATTCCCTTGGTTTTTCTATTAATTATTCATACGATCTCGTTTATTTATGATTGTAGCATTTAGAATTATGTATTCTAACTATAGGATTTAATTAAAGTCTAAGTGCCACATGCATTCTTAGGCGCAGTCAACAATACATTCTGCTTTGTGCGGTTACACAGGATAGTAATAATCATGGAAAGGAGGAAAACTCACGTTCTTCGAGTCTATTTGGCGCTGGATAACTGGCTTTTGGCGGGAATACTATATAATTATTAAATACTTAATAAAGGAGAAAAAATCTAAGACTGGCAAATAAGGAATCTAGCGTTTCTACTACCAATAAATTTGTTTATAAAGCGGGAAAGTCCACCATGATGTACTAAATGGAACGGAACTTGATCACAATTGTATTATGTTTTAAATGTGTATCGTTGCCTGTTTTCATGGCACGC
The DNA here is from genome assembly GCA_015478945.1 of Trachelipus rathkii. Classification (NCBI taxonomy): domain Eukaryota; kingdom Metazoa; phylum Arthropoda; class Malacostraca; order Isopoda; family Trachelipodidae; genus Trachelipus; species Trachelipus rathkii. The sequence continues at coordinate 35,840 of JABUQX010104031.1, forward strand.
TGTGTATGTTAGATAGGTAGTCTGGGCAACTGCCAAAGATTTAGAAAATATAGGTGATTTCATTATCTTGACAATATTGGATAACATTATAAATCGTTTATAGATTGATAGTGCTAAATGTGATAACTATATAAATAATGAATTTATTAGAATGAATAAGTATATCTATTTATGAATGTATATTTATTATATATACTATTTATATACTTTTTAATATATCCAACTATTTATTTTGAGATTATATAATATATATTAATATTTTTATATATTTTTAGGCGATCAATATATATATATATTTTCATATTATAGTATATATATATATCATATATATAATATATTTTTGCTTTGGTATAAAACATATTTAAGGGAATATAATAATAAGGCTATATATTAATTATAATTACCTAATAATATTACCTCCACATTTCGTTAGTGATTTATATATAACCCAATTATATGAAAGCTATAATATAATTATTGTAGCTATAATAAATATATATTTTATAAGAGACATATCTGTTTTATTCTGAGTATGTGCCTTTCCACTGCTAACAAATATTGCTTGGGTATAATATATAATACTTACATACTATATATATTCTACAGTAATATATATATGGTACCCCGGGGATGTGCCCTAGGGTAAAACGTTAGTAGTATTATATATTAGTATAGCATTATATAGTAGTCTATATATTAATATATATGGAAGTATATATAGAGGGAGCTACGACGTGGGTTGGTTTATCTTTATCTTAAATTAATAGCCTGATTGAGTATACATAATAAAATTATTAATAATAGTAGTATATGACTAGTATAAATATAGCTGTTGGAGCAAAGATCATATAGGTTATATAGTATTATTTTAAGGTACATTATATATATTATATCCAAGCGTATAGGTTACGCTATAACAGTTAAATTGTGGATATGTACCATTATAAAGTATTATTCTATAATATTTATATATAAGGCTATAGTTATATTAATCATAAATATTATTTATAGTATATATTTACCTATAAGTAATATAACATATATTAATAAACGTGTATATAAATTTATAAGTACTACAATATATACGGTGAGTTTATATAATTCATAATAATAATATAAACAGCTCTCTCTAATAATAAGAAGTATATATAAAAAATATATATATGTGTATTGTTTATATTCAAGTATATTATACTATATAATATTATTATACGTAAAATAAATATTTATTTAATTCTGAAGTATATTAATATAAGTATTTATAATTCATAGTATATATAATTAAATATATAAGTATATATATGCATATTAATATTATGATTTATTTTTATAATCATATATAACCTACCAAAGTTCCATACTTTAGAAATAATATATATATATATATACTATATATTTATTATAATATAAATTACTATCATTATTTACTTATGATCATTATTTGACTTATTATGGTATAGTATATATATTTATATGATTTAGTTTCAATATATAGATTATAAAGGTGATTATATATATATCTATATTATTGTATTAATTATATAGGTTACTCACCTTAATATATATAAGGATAAATATATAATGTATATGTTATATGCAGAATTAAGTGTAAAGAAGTCTTAATCCTTTAAGTGGGTTAAAACAGCTTCTTTAAGGTTGAATTGAGAAATGGTTTATTCTTTACAAGTTTATTTCCTTACAGCTAATTCACAAGTTCAGCGTTGGACCCGCCTCCTTAAAAAAAAACAAAAAAAACAAGGAGCATTAGACACAGGGTAATCCTAGTTATCACTATTGTACATATGAATCATATTATGCGCAGAAGAATTCTACAGAGATACGAGCCACTTTGATATGAGTCTCACACAGTACAAAAGCTTATTAGTTTGGGAGGAGCTGTTTTATGTATAATTAGCATGATACCATTGGCACGGAACCACCCATTTACCTTTTATGCTTTCATTTCATGAATTCTTACGCACATACATACTTGGTATGCGTCTCACACAGACACCTATATACATATATTTTTCAATTTAAATTGCACGCTCTTGTTGGCCCTTCCTGACGAGAGGAGAGAGAGAGAGAGAGAGAGCGAGAGGAGAGGAAAGAGCCGCAGAGAGAGAGAGAGACGAGAGAGGGAGAAAGCGAGACGAGACGACGATGAGGTGAAGAGATTTGCAGATGAGAGAGATGAGGAGAGGCTAGAGAGGAGTAAGAGAGAGGAAGAGGAATGAGTAACATTAAAAGAGAGCAGTTTCCATTGTAATAGGTAGGAGAGAGAGAGAGAGAGAGGAATGAGAGATGAGACGTCAGGATGACGAGAGAGATGAGACAGAGACCTGGACAAGACGGGCGCATGGAGCCAGAAGAGAGAGAGATACAGAAGAGAGAATTGAGAGAGAAAGGGAGCCCCGGAGAGAAGAGGAGTAGTATGAAAGGAGGGCAGCGAGAGTATATGAACCCAAAGCACACGAAGTTATTGTATTTTGAAGATAAGTAAATCAGAGATGATTAAATGGCTGTGTACGAACAGTTAAGAAACGATGATGGCAAATTGACACCCATTTCTATAGAGAAAAGATTAGCAGGAAATCGACAGTATTATTGTCTGTAGAGAGTCACATGAGAGTATCCCGTACTAGAGAGAGAAGAGGGATGCGAGAGAGAGAGATGCAAGAAAGATAGAAGAGAGTTGCAACCCCCGCCAGGGCGACGAGACGACATGTACCCGAGATGGAGGAGATTGAAACTGAGAAGAGGAGACACCGCTGAAAAGCGCCATGAGGATCCTTTGGCTGGAGTAGCTCGCGTTACTGCGAGCGTAATATATATTATCATCTCTAGTTCGTTGTGAGTGAGTCTTTGGGCTAATCGCTATACACGATAAACTAAGAGCTATGAGGGCTAGGCAGAATCTTCGGCGCCTGCTAGGAGTTAGACAATGAGTAAATCCAGAGATCTATGCAGACCACTCCTATCTTTACCTATATATTGTTGCTTGGGAAACAATAATATTGTAAAGAGGTTTTCTAAAAATTCTTAACAGGTTTGGGGTTGTTCCTTCTGCGCTAACACTTGATTTACCAGCAGCTTAATTGGCCTCTCTCCCACTGCAAACTGAGCACACAAACTGCTATGTGAGGCGCATGCCCGCTAGGGGTTAAATATACTTGTTTGTAAAGGTGAGCGGGAGCTCATGATGCTAAGTCTTTGAAACACGGAATTCGGCGCAATATTTTTGTTGGGTAAGTAGTAGGTAATGAGAATAGGGATGAGGTGTGACCAATAATCAATATGTGCTATGTTACTATATCATTGTCAGATGTCGTAAGAATTGATTTCAGTATTTTAAACACGTTTCCTAATCTAAACCACCATTCTCTTTTGTGTTGGAGGGAGACTGTTTAACCTCTGCAGCTAATCTATTACCTGTTATTCCGGCTATGGCTCCCTCAGCTCACAAAGCTTGCTAATGGGTGAGGCGCCCAGCCCGCTAGGGTTGGTAGTGTGCGAAGAATAAACGGCTCTTACTCTCCAGAGCATGTTTTCTCCTTCATTATACTTAAAAGAAATCAGGTGGACAACTCCCTAATGCTACACACAACCCTAATCTCCTTAATTTGCTACGCCTCATAATCGCCATAAGTTTGGCTAATTGCCATTTGAAACGCTATCTTAAGGCTTGACTGGCGAATTTTTTTGGGCACACTGGCATGCACATGTAGAAACCAGGCTGGCCTTATTAATTTCTTATTGTTGATGTAGACACTTACTATATTAGTTGGTTGCTAACTCCTAGCCCCGATTCGCTGATACCCCCTTTTTCTCTGGCGGAAACTATTTTCGGAGTACTCGAAACCCTAGATCAAGCCTACGACGTCTCCCTTGGTGACGGACTATTATCCTTAACTTTTGCCTTGCCGCCTTAATACATATTTTAAAATTTTAACTGAACGTTTGAGCCTGTTTTCCATTACATCTTTGGTTGTGTGACTTTGTAAATATTTCATTGAGAATTGCTAGCGATTCACTGGTTTAATTTGCTTGTAGCTGATTTTTTTTAATGGCTGATTAAATGAAGCCAATTCCAAATTATTTCAAAAGAAGTTCAAAGATGTTCATGATATCTTCAAAAAGGAAAAATGCTAGCATGTGGGCGCGGAGCCTATTTCGGAGAATAGTCGGATGCCTTAGTTGGTGTTTTTAGGGCGTTCAATTATCTCCTTAGATTTTTTATTTTCACGTAATTTTTCTATTTCCCTATGGAGTAGATCCGCCCTATAGCAGTTATAATAATATAATATATATATTTATATATATAATATATATATATATAAGTATATATATAATAATAAATTCCTAATAATATCTATGTATATATTAATATACTCACTATAATAGTAATATTCTATCTTAATTCATTCATAGTATATAATTATATATATATATATATATATATATTATATATATATATAGTGGTTATATATTATATATATATTATATTATATATATATATTATATATATTATTTATAATAATATATATATAGTTAAGCTAATATATTATATACAATAAGGGGATTATAGTTAATTGATGAATAATAGGTCATTATAGTACATTCAATTACTCTATATTGTAGCTATTAATTAAGTTAATTATTACACACTAAGAGTGTACCAAGCGGCACAAACTAAGGCTGATGAGTCCATATTAGAAATCTTTCCAGCAACCTTTTCCGAATTCTTTGCACCCAAAGAATATAAATTAATTTTCAGTCTTCGGCAGTCTTAAAATCTCCTTTACGAATTGGTGCAACTTACAGATCTTATGAATCAAGATAGAACTGCTTTTAATCTCTTAAAAGGTATAGTGCTTAAAAAAGCTAGCATATCTGTTCAAATACAATGTAGGATTATTTGAGCTTCTCGATCTGTAAGAATTCTTTTCATCACAAATGTCAACACACACTACTCTCTGAACTTTTGCTGATCGAATTTGCTGAGGAATCAAACCTACCATCACTGCGGGTGGGCGAAACATTATTACAACTAGGGAAAATACATGATATTACTACGCTAGGTATATTCCTTCTCACAGAAAGGAACTTTCGAAAGATAATCGGCACATTAAATATGAACATACAAAATACTCGACACAGACAAAGTGAAGAAAGTAATTATTTAAATAACGTTAAGCAGAATTTAATTATTATAAAATTTACAGCCAATTACAGCATAAAACAAAAGTAGAGGTCTTTAAAAACGAGGAAATTTTGACGGGTATTCCATGTCATCTTTATAGCTCGTGGGATAAAATAGACTTAGGTATTCAAAGATCTGAAACCCAACTTGAGGACATCTTCAAATCGGCCGAAAGATGCTAAATTGCACATATGAAAGATTCTCACAGATCGGACAAAATTAATTTGATGCTCGTATTGGCTACCCCACACAACGGTGCTAAGAATGAAGGATTGGGAATCGGAGCATGGATCATGTAAATAAAAGCAATGAAGATATTCATCACGAATAAAGAGGGTGACTCACCTGCTGAGAACTCGAACAAGCAAATTCATTTAGGCGAGGGTGGGTGTGTCCTGCATGAAAATGAAGGCAACAATTATTTTATCAATGAAGTATAAAAAAAGAAGCAAGAGACTACACTGGCGGGCGAGCACAAATCATAAAAACATACAGCATTCGAGTATTCCAAGGGATGGGAAAAAACTAAATGCGATTATAATCTCACGAACAAAATCTACATGGTAATTCGTATCGTTCAGAAATTTCGGTAAGGTTTGCCATTCTGGCCGCACACCTTTTGAGTTCTCGATATGCGGTTATCGGATATATTAATAGGTGTAGTATATATCTACAAAACTTTATATAGGGTATTATATTATACTATAAATACTAATTATATATTTATAGTAGGTGCTATATACAGGTCTATTATATATATTTATAATATTAATTCAATAGCAGTTAAATCTGTGTCTACCTAGTTCGGGCTTTTCATAATACAGTTAGGGTTAGGGCGAAACTGGATGGGCATATATGCGGATAACCTAGCTGCAGGTTAGAAGGCAATAACTGGGGGTTCCATAGTCCATTTGGTTAAGGAGAAGATTATGTGTACTTTTTGGGGGGGCTTTCAATAATTCATATAGGATTAAGGGCTAGATCTGCGCGCCTTTTAAGTCATCAGGTTTACGGAATAAGATATTGTTAGGTAAGACCAAATTTAACTATATTACTATATGGCAGTTTTCTACGCCATAATATATATTTATATATATATATTGTGGGAAATATATATATTTTGAAATATATAATATTATTCTACCCGTACTTTATTTATTAGTAGATATGATATTATATATTATATGATATACTTATATTAATATATATGAAACACTGAGTCTTCACCATTGTCGATATCTCAATATAAAATAATAATAGTATATTACTCATATATAATAATATATAATAATATAAATATATATATATAACTACGTCCATCGAGATATGATAATTATATATTATAATATAGTAATAATATAATATAAGGATGATTGATTCGTGGTGTCCTAACCAAGACTTAACATAGCCTACGACTTAAAAAGTGGGAATTACACAGTTCGAAACGACATTATATCAAGAGCGGACCGTCGTTGCCGGTTAGAGCCTAGACCTAACTTTTTAGATGGACTTGTGGTAGGAGCGTAAAAAGCTAGACCTAGTGTAGTTTCCCTCAACCGCACATAAATTCTATCATAAGCAACTAAACTGTAAAAAACCGTAACATTATCGCTACGACCCTAGTCGGGTAGAACGGAAATTTTCATCGTGATTTGCCGAAGAGAGGCTGCTAGACCTAATCCTAGATGTGCATTGTCGTTGCCGCGTAAACGTAGAAATAGACCCAGACATACGTCTCGCTCGTTTAAGTAAATGAAATTAAATAATAATTTAAGATTTAAATAAATATATTCACTCTTAGGCGAATTATGGGATATATCCTATCGCTATTAATGTCCAGTGGCAAATGTTTTCAAATCCCCCTCATACTTTAGGATATGGTTAACTTAGGGTTTAACTACCGCTGGAAACTGTTTCTGTTATTAATGTCAACGACATTCTTCTCATTAAAGTCTAATGTCAAACGAAACCTTGATATACTAATTATTGAATAATAGAAGAAGACCAAGCTATTGCAGAAGAGACCAAAAGTGAAATTAAATATACTAGTGACATCTTAAAGGACTTATAAAAATCGATCTTATATCCGAACATGGGTTTTACAATTATATCGACTGAGATATAAGAGTAACACTTTAATATGATCATATTGTTCTTCACGAAAAAAACGCCACAGACAAGGTGATGACAGGTCTTCTGTTTGCGACACGGGGGAACACGGTCTGAGGGATTCTCAAAAAATGTAATGACGGTTCGATTTACACTACTATTTATATTAATGTAATACTTATATATATATATATATAGTACTAAACTAGATAAAGTATAAAATGTATAATTCATTGAGTATTTATTGATAGTATTATATAAGTATATATATATAGGTATATATAATTAATATAAATCAAAGTTCACCACTTAGCTAACTATACTGATATGACGTATATATTTAATAATAGATTTATTACATATATTATATATATATATATTATTTATATAACTCATATTCACATGAGTACGGTGATAATAATACTGAATAGTAATGATGAGTGAGGTAGTTATATTTATTACATATAGTTATATATATATATTATACAGTATTATATCCACTGTATATAGTTATATATACTTATGGTTTAATAGCTGACCTTGTCGTCTGCCCTTTGATATAGATTGAGTATATAGAATAAGTAATCAATATATATAGGTAGAATAATCATTTAACTTCACGGTGATATATATATGAATATAACGTATATAATTGAATATTAAATATAATTATGTAAATATATAGTAATTAGTATATTGAATTATATGAAAATATATAATATGTTTATTATATTTATACTACGTTATAGGTTCTTCCAGACCTTCATTAAGCGGTAAAAAAAAGTTGAAATTAACCACGGAGGACCTATTAGAACACACCCTACATATCATATACGACAAAAAAAACAATTCCGAGAAGGACTGACTTCGGACGAAGAAAACAACACGAAATAAGGTAGAATCTGGCATTCTAGCTAGTAAACAACAATATGCGCGAAGGGAAGAAGAGAAGAAAAGGAATCGTGTAGAATCAGTTAAAGACGGATAATAAGTAGGTGTCGGAGAAAACGCCGGGGTAGAAGCGTCGTCAGAACCCAAGGTAAGAAGGCGGGAGAGAGCGGAGCAGGGTGCGGTGGTGACTAGACTGAGAAGTGAAACGCGTATGGGAACGGAAAACTGGGCGGGGAAGGGCGGATGGGAGCAGCATGAATCGAGCCGGCGAAAGGCAACAGAGATAACAGCAGACAGGTCAAGCACATAAATAAGGAAAAAATGGAGGCAAACATAGTGGTGAAGACGACAGAGGACAAAACACAAGAGACAAGTTCACGAATACAGTGAGGACGAAAGAACAGCTAAGAGGCAGAGATGGTCAGGAAGAGGAACTGATGTAACCGGGGGATAGCGAAGGAGGGCGGAGAGAGGCGCGGGGGGGCGGCGAGGAGGGCGAGGTAGGCGCAGAGATACGAGTCGATGCGACGATAGACGACGCCCACTCGGGCAGTTGAGAAGAGGATAAGTAACGGCACACAGGACCAGAGAGTTACCGTCGAGTAAAGGACAAGAGAACTATACATATAGAAGAGAGAGGAAAATAAAAGAATATTTGAAAGATAGAGGAGGACGAAGATGGGCTTAAGAGAGAGAAGGTGATGTGAGGAGTGACGAAAGGGTTAAAAGAGGAAGGGGAGAAGGCACGCGACAAAAGTACAAACCGTGAAGAGGAGCATAAAAGAAGAAGGATGGGCGGGGGCGGTAGTGGAAAAAAGGGAGAAAAGGGAGGAGAGGACTGCGACGATGCAGGCATCGGGGGTCAAGGTAGAGAGAAGGAGGAAAGGAGATAAAGGGAAAGGATTCCGGCGGATGCTGAGAAATCGAATGGCGAAAAGATAGTCAACTGTTAAAGTCGAAGGGAAAAGGCAAATCATGAGGCACATACCCCCCCACAAAGTGGGATCAGAAAGATGCAAGAGGGGGAGAGCCCAGAGGATGAATAGGGGGGAGCCGAGGGCGACGGAGTTCGGTGATGCCGGGAACCAAGGAAAAACGGGAGCGGGGAGCACTGAATCAGGATAGCGGGGGAAAAGAATGCATGGAGGCGGGAGCCGGGAGGCGCCGAAGGGGAAATGGGTACCAGGACGGAGACGAATCTGTGGTAACGAGATAACGAGCCGAGCCGGGGATTGCGGAGCTGGTGAAAGAAGTGCGGGGTCGGGACGCCGGGGGCACGCACGGCGTGGGGCGGGTGGGACAAACAACTGATGCATACCAGAGGAGTCACGTGCGGAGTTCGCAGCACGACAAGTCAAGACAGCTGCGAGGTTAACCAAACAGACTAGGGGAGAGAGAATATAAGGGGGAGAAGCTTATGAAGGCGCGCGGGAGGAGTGGGCAACCGCGGGTGAGAACATAGTGGAGGCAGGCACAAGTGAGAGCAGATTAGTGAGGGATATATATATATAGGAGGGTGGGAGGAAAAGGAAAAGAATCTGGTATTATTTATAAAAGATTCGACTAATATAACAAGAAAAATATAGAAAACAAGACTCATCATAACTATAATAATAAGATAATACCGAAAAGCCTGTTCCCAGTGCGGCGTGGTTCAGCGCAGTTTAGAGATGATTAAATCTGAAGATGGTTCGTATATAGTTATTTATAAAGGCATACCAGACAAAGGCGTTCTGTTGACTGGTAGAACAGCATAGAATGACTATTATAACAAAGTGTATCAACGAGCTGTCATCTTCTCGAAATATAATTAATTAAAAGCTAACAACTGACGGGCATAGCCCTAATTAACATAATGCACTCATTGTTGAACAAAATAACTCTCTCTCTCAAAGTAGTGATATATAAAAATAGTAGTAGGTTATAGAGTGTAGGGTGATAATATTTATAATAATTTGTAGTATACTTGAGGATTATAGGAGAGTTATATGTATAGTGGTATATGAGTTAAATGAGGGTAGTAGTTAACTGAGTAGTTATGGTGATGTATATTTATGGGTATGGAGGACGTGATGGAACGGTGAGCTGGGGTGTGTGTGAGATTGGGGGGAGAGGTGGGTTGAAAGGGGTGAGAGATGGTAGTAAGAGGGTGTAAGAGTGGCGTTAGATGACGGGTGGTGGATAAAGTCTGTGGTGTGTTGGTTGGGGTTGAGATTAAATGGTAGCTCCTGGCTGGTGTCGGTTGGGGGTTTGGATTCGTGGTGTTTGGCTGATTTAACGGTTGGAGATAACTCTGGGTAATGTTGGGAGGAAAGGGAACCCGTGCCATAGGTTGGCCAGGGTGACGGGGGGGAGGTGGGTGCCCCTCGTCGACAGTCACCGTCACAGTACGATGTGTGTTGGGAGAGTTGGACCGGGTTTAAAGTGGAGAGCAAGAGAAAGGACTGATACTGGGTGGGTCAGATAGAATTGGATTCTTGGAAAACTTGGTGGGAAAATTTAGAGTAGGTGTGTGAAAAAATACCTTATAGAACCGTGGTAAGGGTTGTTGTTTGGAGCAGGGATGGAAGTACAGATGGAGAGAGTGGTAGGACGTGGTGTGAGAAGGGAGGAAGGCGGTGGGGATTGTGTTGTGAGACCTTTCGGTTGGCGAGAACCCTGTGGTGTTATAGTGTGGGCGCGGGGAGATGGTGGTGTGGAGGAGTTTGGTTGGGAAGGTGGCGGGCGCGTGGGAGTGTGGTGGTGGTTGGAGTGGATTGTGTGGTGTGGAGTTGTCGCAGATGTGATACATGTGGTTTTAGATATGTTGGTGTTTGTATGAGAGACGGTGGGTGGAGGGAGAGTGGAGTATTGTGTGGGAGTGGGGCGGCGCGTAGAGTGGTAATGGGTGTGTGGTGGAGGGTGCGAGAGAAGGTGATATTTTTATAGTGTGTCTTGTGAAGTTGCAATAATGGCCTTTAAAAAATGATAAATATATTACTATAAAAACAAATAACTAAGTAATAAGATTTAATATATATACTATAATATATTATATATATAAAATCATTATATAACATATAAGTACTATCCACTATTTATAATATAATATAAATAATATATACTCAGATATATATTATATATATATATATATCAATAATCAGAAAAAAGATATTATTATATATTTATATATTATAATATATTTTATAACTTAAGAATAAATAATAATATTAAATATAATTATAATTTATAAATACTAATATAAGATATTTTAATAATATATCTAATTTTATATATACCAATTAAATTTTAAAATATTTATAAGAATTTTTTTATTTATTTAAAAATATATCTTATATTGTTTACACTATTAATTATTCTGAAATCGCAGAGTATTGTGAATCAAGCTGGACAGAGTGGGAGTATATTTATATAAACGGTACAATTTAATTAACGATCCACCAATCCCCAACAGAACAAAATAATTACATTTCCTTTACGTTGCCATGACAGCCAGTCGTTAGTTGTTGAAAGATTATATGCTTCTTTACGGAACAAACATAAAAAGCGTCATTCCTACTGAAAATAATGTTTTCGCATAGAGAACAAATGATTAATGTAAATATTCAGCGTTCTGTAAACATTAACTATATTTAATAGAAAATAAGTAATTAATTATTTATTTAACAATGCTATGCTTTTAATTTTTTTAAGAGCCCGCCTCCTGTGCTCCCCTAAAACGCGCCCTAATATCTATCATATACTATAATATATAATAAATTTAATATATAATAATATAAATAAAAAAGTTTTATATAATTATATATTAACTAAAACAATAATTTTAAAACATAATCAAAATATGTATAAATACCGATATATACTATTAAATAAATACATTAAATATAAAATAAAAATAGTATAAGCCAATATATACTAACCTATTAAGCAAAACTGTCATTATTACGGGGTATATTAAAATATATATAATATAATATAATAGTAAAAAACTCACTAAATTTATAATATATGATTTATAAATAATATATTATATTAAATAGTGATCTACTTTTAAAAAATAATACATAGTTAAACGAAATAATAAAGTAAAAATAAGGGGATTATAAATATAAGTCGACCATAGAAGTAAAATATAGGCGGACCAAAGAAATGTAGCACACAATGGACCTTTTCGTCGTGTGGTGTGCTATCGGAAAACTAAACTCGACGCGCAAGTAAAAGATGACCATTTTTGCCTGAAGATATCAGGCGGACGCGACTCAAGGAGATACATTTCGGAACACTATAAAGCCAGATTAACATGGGCACAAGCTTAAAGCCAGGTTTAGAGTTCTTAAAACTAAAAGCTCAATTACCTAAATCTACCCTAGGGTAACACAACGTAGTTATAGACCACTGGCCCCTTTTATAAAGGTGTAATGAGTTTAATTAAAATAGCTTTGCATTTTATTATTAGGGCCAGTAAATGGAGGTGTTTCAAAGCAGTAAAGCAGAGAGGGTTATATAGCCAGTGAAACCAAGCAAGAAGTTAGAGCAGGTAGGCCAGAAAGTTTAAAGCAGTAAAACATGAAAGTTAAAACAGGTAAAGCCAAGTTTAAAACAAAAGCAATCTAATTTATACCCATAAAAGGGAGTAACACCTCGTATATTGAATTTTACTGATATTTTTCTGCTTTAACGGTATGTTAATGTAATACATTAAATGAAGTATAAAGCAGTAAGACAAATGTTGAATAGCAGTCTTTGAAAGAGCTCGACGCCTTCCAGATGATAAGATAAAAGCAGAAGGAGTTTAAATCAGTGTGCAAAAAATAGCAGCGAATAAAAAGAAAGGTCATCACCAATTTCACACCTAGGTTCGTTAATAAAGAAGGAAATTAATTAAGATTATTATCAGAAAAACAAAGGCCCGGTTCTTAAAATAAAAAAAATTTTGTTCAATAATTTTTTTTTCTATTTGAAAAGTAAGAACATGACTGCTTTTTTCACAATAGGGTATGTAAAGTATATGGTGAGGCTATAAATTTTCAAAAAATTTCATTCGTGATATAACGCAGATTGGTTAGTTTCATAAGTACTAAAAATGGAAATGAACCTCGTATAGAGATGAAATAATTGTTTTAGATGAAAAAGAAGAGAAAATTCGTTGAAATGATCAAATGATAGACAACCATTGACAATTTTTTTTTATTTGGTAATTCGAAAGCTATTGCGGTCTCATAATATACTTATATTATATAATTATACTATATATTATTACCGTCACATTAGCGGGAATTGGTTGCCGTTCTGCGTAGAACGTATACCACGGCGGTAGTATACCGGGCGTTACGGGTCGCGTAAATTATACTTGCCCGGTCACTTGCTGGGCGGGGCACGCGGCGGGACGGGGATATATTGCCTCTAAGAGGCCTGCGGGCCGGCACGGCGCCGCTGGGCTAGGGTCGGGTTTAATATTGGGCGGTACACTGCCTGACCGGGGTACCCCGCACTAGCCTAGGGCACCGGTTTTATAATTCGGACGGGGGGTCACTCACCTTGCCGGACGCGGGACTTTACTACCTGATAACGTTATACGTTGGAGGCGGAGTAACTAACTCTAAGTCTCAAATTTAGGTGTAGGGTAACTCTCTTTGAAATTAATATTCTGTCATGCTAAAAAGATTGGTTTATTAAAAACAATACTTAACCATCATAATAGTAGGTATGAAGCCATTCATTATTAATAGATAATATAATAGTTTATTCAGAAAATTGTAAATATACATAACCAATCGTCTATTGGAGGACCACCGCAGAGACTGCTAAGGTACACTACATACACTCCCTTTCATCGGATATTCATGATATAATGCTTAAAATACTAGTTCTCTATATAAATAAATTCTACTGCAGTCTAAAGTCTTCTGATTGAATATTTATTTTGTTGTACAAGTATTGGTTGTTTTATAATAATTCTTCGAGGTGTATTATCGATTTTAGTATACCCTCTACCTCGGGGGTGACTAGAGTACGGAGAGAGCAAGAAAGTTCATCCAGTAAAAGTGCGAGGCAGCCAATCATTATAACATATATACTACTATAAAGGGCTTATATTTTATATTTATTTATACTATTAGGGCTACATAATGGGAGGAGGCTATATTATTCATTTAATGGTAAAAAGTGAGCTCACCTATATTTAGTGATAAAAAAATAGGGTATATGGGCCACTTATATATCAGTTGGTCACACTAATATAATGTTATGGCCACTTACACATTGGATATACATTATATAAATGTGGGCACCATCATATTATTATATATTAAGGCCACTCATTATATATATGGCTAATATACCTTTAATACACTTTATGATGGACCTATAATGACTTCATATATTATGGGGGCTACTTATAATATAACTACTCCTTTGGTAGCTACTTACATTGGGCACATTCATATGGTACCCGACTTATATTTATATCACCTGGGGGCACTATCAAATAATATAAAGAATATTCCATGAAGTAAATACACTTAAATACAGAACCAATCTTTTGGCATCACATGACGACATATAATTATGTGATATTTAACCACTTTCGTTTTGATAGTTAGATTAGGGGGGGACCTCTGATATGTTTTTGGTCCAAGGATTAAAATATGTCTTTGAGGCCATCAAAACCCTGAAACTCCTAATCGAAACATATAGGGATATTATAATATAGTCAAATATAAAAAATAATATGACGGTTACATCCAGACTGAAAGTGAGGGCCATAAAAGTTATGTGAAGCGGGCGATACCTAAAGTATAATGAGCCCGAGCCAACCATATAGGTGATATAAGGTGTATGTAGCTATAGGCAATCAAAAGAAAGGGGCGCCTAACGATCCCATATTAATATATAAAGTGTAGAAGTAGTATAGGCAGAAAATTTCCGTGTATAAGCGGGTCAGATATTTTAGGTGATAACTCGCCCACATGTAGGTACGAGCCAAATATAGGGGAGTGTATTATGGGGGGGCTGAATGATAGAGGTGGATTGTTTAGAGTTAATGATTATTATGTGATATACTATATGGGAGTTATTATGTAATTATATGCAGGATGTTTATAATCTCTTATATAGATTGATAATTTCTTAATTTATTTATGTCATTAAAAATAGTGTTATTAGTAAATATTGAGCAGAGAAATAACACTAATTTTAATAACTTGTAAATCCTTAGATAATTATGTTAGTTATTATGATTAGTCATATAGTATGGAGTAATGGATATTGTTAACAAGATCAAGTTATAATAGTGGATTATTGATAATATAAAGTGGATAATATGAACGTGGTGGTTTAGGTAGTTTATGGGTTTGTGTGTGTGTTTTGTAGTGGATTGTGTGTATGTGTGTAGTGGTTTAAGTTGTTGTTAGTGGTGGGTGTGTGATTCAGGGTAGGAGCCTAGCCCGGGCACGCGCCGACGTTAATGTTATAATAAAGGAGGAGAGGGTGTGAGTAGTTCAAAGTTTAGGTAGTTAATGGATCATATACACATGGCTACAAAAGTTTGAACGGGAATATTATATGTAGTTGACGTAAAAGGAGTGTATAGGGCTAACGGAGGTGTAAGAATAATTGAAGCGTCGGGCCTAAAAATGATACCATGGGGGTAATATGGGGTAGAAGGGAAGCCTTAAATAATATCCTGGGTGTCCAAATTAAAGTCAAGGGTGATTATTAAAGCCGATCAAAAAGGGGGGGTAGGGGGGCTCATAACTCCCTAAAGGGAGTGACGATAAATTTACTGTGGGGTCACAAAATTGACCCCATGAAGAAAACAAAATTAGTACCAGTGGGTCAAAACTATTGACCCATGGGTATTTGTCAGTAGCTTATCTTAGTGAGGGGAGCCCGAAGGGGATAGGAAACCAAAAGGTTAAGAAAGTATATAACCATCTATATGAATAATATAAGGGCTAAAGCCCTATAATGAGATCAAAGATATTACCGTGGGGCAAAAAGAAGATTGATGACCCCCAAATGGGTCGGAA
The DNA here is from genome assembly GCA_015478945.1 of Trachelipus rathkii. Classification (NCBI taxonomy): domain Eukaryota; kingdom Metazoa; phylum Arthropoda; class Malacostraca; order Isopoda; family Trachelipodidae; genus Trachelipus; species Trachelipus rathkii. Next base: position 52,073 of record JABUQX010104031.1, read on the forward strand.
CAAAATTAGGCGGTGGGGGTTACGTACCAACGGGTTGCTGACGTAGCAACCGTTGGCCGCTAACCCTCTTCCGAAGGGCTTGCCAACAAAATTAGGGGTTGGTGCCCAAAATTAGGGGGTTATCTCAAAAATATGTAGTTTATCTCTCTCTCTTAAGATTTATCTAAAAAATAATTAGGCGGGGTTCTTCATTAAGGGGGGTTCCTCTAAGAATTAGGGTTTCCAAAAAAAATTAGGGTGATAATTGAAGAACAGAATGTAAATAATTTAGGGTTCTTCAAAAAAAATGACCCGTGGGGGGCCATAAAAAATATTGAAACCCTGTAGAGACCAAAGGGGGTTGGGTTTCGAAAAAAAGTTTTTTAAAAGGTTTTCAATTAAAAAGGATCAAGGCCATAAAAAAAGGGTTCCAAGGGCATAGGGTAAAAAATTTATAATGGGGCCGGAACAAAGGGTCTCAAGCCCAAAAAAAGGAGGTCCAAGAAAAGGGGGTCAAGGGGGCAGGGGTAAAAAAAGGTCAGTGTGGGTTTTCGATGGGTGGGTTTTATTACCGTTGGGGTGGGATTTATTTATTTGGGGTGGGTGTGGGTAGTGAAATTACCAATAGGTCCCTCCCCCTACTACTAATAATATATAAATGTAAATATTAACATATAGTTGTAATAATATTAAAAATTAGTCAGAGAACAGTAAGGATGTAAGGTACAATTAATAATTCCCTCTTATTAAAAAATAATAATAATATAATAATAAGCTAAAAATAATAAGTAATTAATAAAATTATAAAGCTTTATTTTAAATATATAATAATAATAAGTAATAATAGTAATATAATATATTTAATATAATATTAATAAATTAAATTTGAATTTAAAATTTAAAAAAATAATTAAATATAATTGGTATAAATTTAGATATAAAATAAATGTATATAAATTATATATTAGATAATTAATTAAGTTAATAACAATAATTAATATAAATATTAATAGTAATAAATAATAACACATATATAAAGTATTAATATAAATAAAAAGTGGGAGATGAAAATTTTTTTGAACAAATTATAATATAATAATAATTAAATAATCTAAGACCTATATGATACATTTCTATGATAAATATGATATAAATTAATTAACAAAGGTTTCAAAATTATTAATAATTGTATATATAATAATAAAATTATATAAATTTATATATTCCTAATAATATAACAATAGTATTAAATTTAACATATCAATCACAAATTACCGATGAATATCATTATGTATACCAGTAACTCGCACTTTGTCTTACCGTATATCATAATACTATACACATAATTACTGAATTAGTGTCTAGATATACTGAAGTGTTTATTGGATACTGTTTTTTACCTTCCACGTTAAGGGGAGAAATCTGAAGCAAGCGACGGAAGGACCATACCATTACGACAACATAACCGAACCCCACTTTAATATTGCATATACTGAATCAATGTAACATGCCAAAGTTTAAAGAGAAGTTAATTATATTCCAAAGCAAATTTGCGTTTAGAGAGCATTAAATTTGCAAAATACTGCTAAAATATCGAGATGAGGAATAAATGAATTATAATATAATAAAATATCACCCAAACTAAGAGAAGTAATGATGATACATATAAATTATAATTATATTATTTAAAGTTTTTTTTTTGGAGACAAAATATTGATAAAAGAAAATGATATAAATAATATATAAAAATAATAATAATAAAAAATATCATAGAAATATACAAGTAAAATATAAATAAAATTATATATATACATAAATGAATTATAAAATATTAATTAATAAGACTTGTCTGAATAAATTGGATCGATAAATAAAGATAAAAATAATGATAATTGAAAGATATAAATAAAATCGATATAAAGAATAATGATAAATAATATAAAATAAGATAATAAAATGAATAATACGATAGGATAATTGATAATATAATATGATAGGTAGAGTATAAGGGAACCTAAAGGGCTCTGATGTTGAGTATTGGAAGTGTGGTGTTATATTATATAAGCAGTAGGGGTATAATAAAAAAGATCGTATGTTTAGTTTCTCTACTTACTTAGGATTTGTTGTAAAAAAGTAGATATGTTATAATATTAAATATTTCTTAGGGAAATGAAATAATAAAGAAAAGATATACAGAATAAATAATAAATAAGCGAAACATAGGCCTGGCTTCATACTTGTTTTCTGTGCAAAGGAGAATCTGCTTCTTTATATTCTTTTATTTTT
>JABUQX010104032.1:0-7500 GCA_015478945.1 Trachelipus rathkii
AAATATATTTCGGCAGTATATATATTCCAAAAAATCTAAAGTTATTTTAGATGTATGTAGGATATAGAATGTAATGTTATTGGATTAATGTATGATGCTAGTATTACTGTATTATGAGAAAAAAAAATTTGTATTAGAGATGTTCGTAACATATAAGAATTCTAATAAAAGATAGAAAAACGTGTTGTAGTGAAACTCTATTATACGTCTGTAATAGTATAGAAAGTTATAAATCAATCTACTAAAAAAAATAAAAAATTTCAAAAAAATTTCTAGAGTTAATCATTGATAAAAGAAAATCAAAATTAATGACTTAACATTAAAATATATAATATATACTATTAGAATATATAGAAATGGTGATAAATAATCAACTTAAGTAAAAGAAATCATTATGAAAGAGAAAAAATCATAATTAGTAAATATTTATACCAAACAGTAAAATTTTATACCAAAATACTAGTAAATATTTAGACTAAATAGTAAAATTACTATAATTGTCAAAAATTTCAAAAAAAAATTATAATCAAAGTGTTAATCATAATTTCAAAAAATCATAATTATTAGACAAAATTATTCTTTATGTTGCTTGGTGGTGTTTTTATCTAACCATGTATTTTAGAAATGAGTTATAATCTTCCTCTCATCGAGAAGCCGAAATTGGTGATAGATTCTGGTGGATGCATTCCAATTTCTCGTATTCCTCCATACTAAGTACCCATCATGATAGTGCAACGTATTCAGAATGAACGTGGCCTACTTAACGTACTGAAATCCGTGGTAACCTAATAGCTATCTCCCAAGAATCTAATAATGTTTCTCAACGTTTTCTCTTCTTCGAGTGTCGTAAGCCAGGTATCCTATAATAATCTCTTAGTTTCTCGTATGTAAGATCGAAGCGTAGAACAGTACTTCCCTTCAACCTTTAATGACTACTGCTTTCAGTCCATAAAATGTGTTCACGTTAATTGGTCACATCAAACGACGTTGATTGGTCCATGCGATTGATAATGCACATTGTTCATCCAATAAGTCTTTGGTGTTGTAAAAGATCTCCCATTGACAACTACACATAATCATATTTACTGTCGATTTCACCTTCTTTCCCTATTTGACTCTGTCGGATGCTATATTCTCCCCTAAAATAGTCTCTAGTATTATCTCTAATATTAATTGGATACTTTCTCAATATTACTTATATCTCTAATAACACTTCTAATCAAATCACGTGCTTCCCCCTAGATGAGCTAATTTTCTTCGCTATGTGGGTGCCCATTCCAGATCAAAACATAAATTTCTGAATATGCCATTCTAATTAAAACATACTAGATGTCCAACACTTCATTCCCCCACTCTTTAATGACATAAAGAAGTGTCTTGGTCTTTCCTGCTACTAGTGATAAGCTCTTAAAATCTTACGCTAGAGGTAAAATGGTGTTTGGATACAATTAAGGTCTCACTTGATACTAAAGCTGTAGTTTGTGATCATCTTCATTTATATTTGTGGCAATTAATTCTAGAACATCCCCATTCCTTTAACTTCTCTACTTCTTGCGACAATTAATATAATTTATTTATCATGTGCCTACGTTCTCACAAATATTTTCTAACAGTACTCTACTTTTCATCGAACTCTATACTCACCTTGTGATAACTTTCCAAGAAAATTTGGATAGTTGTTGTATCATCATGGTTATTTTCTAAATATTCTTGTATTCTGATGAATACTACGGTATCTTTAATTATACCCAGATGATTAAAACAATTAGGTTCTAGCAAATTGACAACATCATCTGCTTCAACTGGAAAGCGATATTGTACCCTTGTTGCTACCCAATCAATTAATCTGGTTATTATTAATTTCATCCATCAATCCCGGACTAAATCTTGCTAGCACTTCACAAGGTATCTTGGTAATGTCTGGAACTCCACACCCATTGAAATTATGTGTTTATTTCCTAGTTCTTATAATCTCCTTTCCACGTTTGAATTCTGATCTCGTATATTGTCTCTTGCATGCGTTTATGACGCCAATCTATGTTTCAACGTTATTTGTATTATTACTGTATCTTATGAACAGGTCCTGTAACGATTGCCTACACATCCTCAGATTTTTGATGGCTGACACGATCTGACAATTCTTGCTCGGCCGTGTGAAATTACCAATTTCCCCACATTGCTAATACTCACACAGCAAAAAAAAATTCTTAAACTATTAGATTAGAAATAATATCTCAACAAGTTTATTAAACTTATCATATCCACATAATTGTACTAATAAGGTAGATATAATACCGTTTTTCCGAATTCCACGCTTAACTAAATGCGCATTTAACGATATATACAACTAAAATATTCCACTTCATGTATGTAGTTTTTATATCATATAAAAGAATTTTATAGCATAAGTATAAATCAATAATATAATATACCAATACAATTTCTAACGATCTTTTCCTTGAATGCAATAAATTTCAAACATCTTCGCTTTTATATACTCACTTTTAAGCAAAGAGATCAGTAAAGGAAACTAGGTCTTCTAATGCTAAGTCTTTAAATCACTAAATGTTGAGACTCTTACTACACACCTAAATTGAAATTTCGATCTTATTGAAGAGCTAGTTCTTGGGTGTTTATCTCTTCTTATGGAGTAGTTTCGGTGGAATTTCCTGGCAATTCCTCTTCTGCTGTACCTGGGTCCATCTCTTCTACAATGATAAGACGGAGGTTGAAATTGTCTCGTTTGAACAGGAGATCTGCTTTGTATGCATTGGTGTATTGAATGATTTACCGAGTCTATACGCCTAGCAATCTCTTTTCTCTTACCACGACCTAACCACATCTTGTCCTTCTATCGCGAGTATTTTCTTCTACCGCCTACATGGTAAAGCTATTGCTGTTCGACAATACTCCCTAGATCTTTTCTGTTCTCCCTCGAATCATTTGACATCTGGTCCACGTGTAGCATGGTCCTACTTCTTCTTCTGGAACGATTCTTGACTACAATATTCTTCAGCTCTCATCTACAGGCATCAAGGTTGTATTCAGTAATTCTATTTTGAATTTCTGATCTGAATTGAGGTGATCTTAGCATATCATCTACTACTGGTTTCCCATATAATCCGTCCATCTCCTTCGTTTCCTCTTCATTTTCCAATTCTTTGATGCTAGGGATATTATCTTCTATAACTGATAACAGCGTTGTTTTGTTTTCTGGCGGTGTTGTTAGAGGGTTTTATTTTGGTTTCTATGTTGATTTTCTCGTCTTTTTCCTCGTGTTTTAGTGACTTTGAAGTTATCAACATTTACTCTGTACATTTTACCTGTTGTCGGATCTCTTAGGATATATGTGTTGCTGGTTTCAAATTCATTCCCGTACGCTTCAATGCGAAACGGACCTCGCCATTTGCGGAACAGCTTTGGTGACAGGTGTGGTGGTTTGATTCTTTGAGTGTACACCAAATCTCCTATCTTGATGGATCTATCTTTTGCTTTTTACTACTTTGAGTTGAATATTTTTTTACCTCCTTTTCTAGTGTTATTTTAGCCTGTCTTCTTATTTCTTTAATTCTTTCATATATCTTTTCTATTCTATCATCTTCCTTTATAGGTTTAGGCTCTTTAGGTTTTATTAAAGCTTCTGAAGGCAAATCTGATGGCATCCTCTTGGTATAACCATACAGTAAGAAATGGGGATCTGTTTTAATGCTACTGTTATATGTATTATTTATAGCTGCTTTTACCTTTACGCAGATCTTCATATTCTATTTTCATTTCGTCTGCTTTCTTTTGTTCTTTCGAAATGGTTGCAGTATCTAAAGTTAATATTTCTTCTGTTTTATCTTTATTTCTAATTTCATTATCAACCTTACCTTTATCTACCTCTATATCTTTTAAATAAACTAACTTTTACTCAATATTTGTAATTATATAAACTATAGGTGTTGTTTATATTTCAATAGCTGTTATCTTGCTATTATTCTGCTATTTATTTTCCATAGCTTATTGTTTTCTACTACTCCTCAATTTGAGTGTTATTTACGCAACAATATCTCTATTCTGCCCATCATTTCTTCTTCGTTAAGCCATGAAGTAAGGAAATAATAAACATAACAGGGAAATTGTCTTCAACAACTTCTCTTATCGAGTCTTTTCTGCACATTTTTCGCTGATATTTTCTTTTACTATTATCAGTTTCTTTCTAATTAAAGTCTTTCGTTATACTGCCGTGACGACAGTGTTATATTACTATGTATTTAAGTAATGTGCAGTTGGTTGCGTCCTAGAAGGTCATTGATCTGTGTGTTCCGTTTCAGGTTACGTCGTGAGGAAAGATTAGAGCTGAAGTTACCTCTTCTGGGAGTTCTTTAAGCTCCTTTATTACCAACCAGTGGACCCTAGTCTTCCCTTTCTTCCGTAAGCACTTTACTTCGGATTTCAGAATGCTTCTAGTGTGGCAACCCGATATTGTTTACCACAGTAGGTTGAGTTTGAAGTGTGTGGCTTCTCAACAGAGTCAAGAAATAAAGGTGGAATTACCTTTCCTCTATTGCTTTCCGGAGGGTACTGGCTTATGCTTGCAATTGCAGCCTCCATGAGCCCCAAAATTTCTCTTCCTCATGTGATCAGCATTACATCTTCTAATAACTGGGTAAAATATCAAAATTTCTTTTAGATGGTGGACACTTGAACGTCATGGGTGTCATTAACGCACGTAAAAAGAATTACGATTTTGTGTTGTACGACAAGGTTCCCTACGGATCCTGTCATCAACTGGATCAGCGTATTTTCCGAGTTTTCTTTATCTCGTACTTCCTACGTCTACTCTTCTTTTACAAGAGGTTCTTACATAGCATTGTGTAAAGCAGTATGATCCGTACCGCTTTCGGTACCTTTATTCCATGTACCTCATCATTCTAGGTCAAACTTGAGACCATAATCGAACGGACCGATCCCTTACCAATAAAGGTGCGCTCATTCTCATTTGAATGTTCATGCCTGCTCGGGACGGAATTACCTCATCCTTTGAGTTTTTACTCAAGGGTTACAAATCATGCTCATTCTCATCCATACATGATTTGGTGATGTCGCCCTATGTCGGTCACGGGAGTACTCAACTATAGGTACCACTGCACCGCTCCGATTCCCTAATGGGGTCGACGATGTCTTACGTATTCTACCGTTGTTGACAGCGTTCATCTATATTCTTATTCTCTCCTGGTCTACCGTTGACATAAGTTGTTTCATGTCAGTTTGGACTTGAGAGTTTTGGGCTACAGTCACTTCTGTTGAGGTCTTTAAGCTCTTCCCAATTGAGTGCAATGACTGACGATCATTGACGGACTCTGGGACCCAATTATCTCTCTCCTCCTTACGGACATTCCACAAGGTAGAATCAGATGCACATCTTTTCTTTCTATGCTTATGATGTGACTTGAGACGATTTCCTAAGTTTCTCTCACTAGTGATTGAAGTTGATGCTTGTTGGCTGATCAATTCCAAGTTCACATCTGTATCAATACCAGTTTGGTTCCACTTAAGTTCACCTCTGTATGGTGTTGTGGTATTAGACGTCTTACGTACCATTGACGTACACACGGGCTGTGTGATTTGAGTTTTAGACCTTATACCGTCATACTGGCCTCTTAACGGGTGCAGATTGCTTGTTTGTAAGCATTCCACAACTTGTGTGGGTTGAATTGGTTGGTTTACAGTGCTGGCTGCGTCACTCTTCCATCTTCTGGCCCCTTTACTATTCCTCCTTCTCTTTCCATTCGTTTTGGCATTATTGAGGTACTTCGGTGCGCGCTTCCTAATATCTCTATACCAATTTGAATATCTATGAGAGTTTCGGTGTGTATTGTGAGCATTGGATGGTATGGTGCGGTGCCGTACTGTATTAATACCATCAACCAAGAAGTTACTTTCAGAGTCCTTATCTTGATTCCTCCAATACTTCTTATTCCAACTTTTCTTGTTGGGTCTGGCAAATTTCCAATTACTACTATTGCCATGGTCAGAGCTGTGATCATAACCATGCTGGTCAATTATTTCAGAATTAAATTCATAATTCTCTTCATCATGATCGAAATGTTTCGTTTGATCAGATGGATGAGGAGTAAAATCCTCACAATCTAAGTAGTGAGCGCTATGCTCATTCTCGCTATCTGAACTATAATCAGACGATTGACCCCTATGCTCATTCTCATCCTCTGAGTTATATGAGTTTTCATTTGTATGTTTGCCAGCGGCGCGTTGTATGATATTCGCTTTTTCAAGTGCGTACTCCATACGAGTGCGGTTTTCGCTACTCTGGATATCGTACTCAGAATCTTCTTCAAGAGTGTCTGAGCCTTCTTCCGCATCTTCCTCACGGATTACAGGTAAATCCGGAGCTCTTGAGACTTTATAACAATACAAGTCACCTTCAAAAACATCTTCCTTGAGAGTCCGAGGCGGTCTTTTATATCTTTCTTTACTGGTGCTTTCATACCAGTTTTCATTATCATACTGGCTGTTTCTTGAGTACCTATTATTATTACGGTACCAGCCTCTTTTATTGTTTCTGCGCCAATTTCTGCGCTTTCTTCTTTCAAAATTAGTGCGCCTATTTCTTTTTCCAGTTTGCCAGTTCTTTCTATTATTATATTTTTTATTAAATCTTTTACTCCTCTGCCATGCAGGATTCGGTTGATGCCGCCACCGGTTTGCACGAGAGTACTCACCATTGGTACCACCGCGTCGGTTCGCTCCCATATAGGGTCGACGACGTCTTATGTATTTCCATCGTTGCCGTCGGCGTTCATCCCTTCTTCCTGATGTATTATTTTCGCAGATAGTATTTGATCTCGGGTTGAAATACCTTTTATCCGCTACTTTCGCGGATAATTTCGCCTTTTTATCTACCATAAGCGGTATGGGGTTATTCACATCTACTTTTAAACCTGAACTATTTTCTATTTTAAAATAACATTTTCTTTCCGAAAAATCAAATACGAGTGGTATCTGTGATAAAATGTCACAGCCTAATATAATGTTCCCATAAAAATCACAGTTGTCCCCAACTATGACGAATGTGTATTGGCAAACCTTATTAGCTATTTCTAATGTGAGTGTTGTAATCCCGTGTACTTGTATTACACCCTGGGTAATACTTTCAAGACTGAGATTAATGTCTCTGGAAATTAAATTAAAACTATCTTTTATGTCATTGTAGTGCGAGAACTTTATTATATTCAAGGAACTTCCGGTGTCAAGGAAAGCCCTTTGTTTACAGTAATATTTATCATTATTGCTTAAAATACTACATTTAAGGTAATAAGCTGAAATTCTGGTGCGGTGCGGTGTAAAATTATTACTGTGCTCCGCGTGCTTAACGTTACATATTTGGTATGGCAGTGGTGCTGGGTTATGCATATCTTGAGCTACCCTGCCATGTGGTACTCCCTTGAATGGGTTACCTACTCGCGTGGCGCGCATGCGCGACGCTGGGATTTCTCT
>JABUQX010104032.1:12500-15000 GCA_015478945.1 Trachelipus rathkii
CTATATATATAATATTATATATATATTATATATATAATATATATATATATATAATATATATATATATAATATATAGATATACTATATATATATATTATATTTATATTAATAATATATATATATATATATTATATATATATATATTTTAATATATATATATATATATATGTAAGTTTTGGTATATTAAAATTTTGTATAATTTTCGTTTTCGCGCTATACATAAATATACATACATCGTGTAATTTTGATACACACGTAAATATATTCATTTTACGCCCAGTTATCGGTTTACACAGTTATGTACGTTTATGTATTTATATAACTATTTTATTTACATGACCTATACAGGCGATGTATGAATAAATTACCGATGATGCGTTAATTGACGTAGGGTCTAGCTTTTAAGTCAGATGCAATTCATTTTTATTATTATTATTATTTATTATTATTATTATTATTATTATTATTATTTATTATTATTATTATTATTATTATTATTATTATTATTATTATTATTATTAATTTATTATTATTTTTTTTACTACTATACTTTTTAATTTGTTTTTTAAAAATAAATGGCTCTGCAATTGTTAATAAAATTAACTCATAAAAATTATTATATAATTGTAATTGATTTCATTTAGTAATGTTAAATTTTAAATTCAAGAAATGAATTTGAAAATTTGACAATTTGCAAAAAATGAATTTTAACATTTTTGAAAATGAATAAAATTAAATGGTTTTCAAATAATAATAAATAAAAATTACTGCTTCGTCTACTTACTCGTTTCGTTCGCGACGTATAGTTTAAAATAAATAAATTTAATTTAAATTGTTAATTCAAATTTTTGAATTGTTTTGAAAATTAAATTTAAAAGTTTTTACTTGGATATTTTTTTCTACGTGAAAGCTATTAACGGACTTAGCGTTTTTATTCTATACACTTCGGATTTCACTGTAAAAAATATACTCGCTATTTTCGTTTGTTATTGAAGTTACTAGTTCGAAATTAATGAGCTCTGCTCTTTGGGTTACTGGTTATATACCACCCTTGTTTACAGCTAAAGTTGTTTACCGATTTTGAGGTAGGATGTGTATCCTGCAGTTTTGTTTCGAAATTAGACTTTAATACAAATGGAAAATCTAAATTATTGAAAAATACCATTGCTAAATGGAAAAACCGATTGCATTGTGAAAAACCGATTGAAATATTAGTTAATAAAAAATGATATTTCATAAGATGTTTTTCCAAATAATAATATTAAAATAATTCCTATCCTGCTTCTATATGGGAAAACCATGTGAAAAACCTATTTTGAAATTAGATATTAGAAATACCATTTCATAATAGTTTTTCCAAATTGATTTTATAAAATATTATTTATTACATTATGGGGATTTTATATCCTGCTAGGTTTTTACGTTTAAGTAATTGTAGTTTTTCATATATATATATATATATATATATATATATATATATATATATATATATATATATATATATATATATATATATATATATATATATAATATAAATATCTATATTATATATATATATATTATATATATAATATATATATATATATATATATATATATATATTATATATATTATATTTATATATATATATATATATATATAGATATATATACTATATATTATATATATATATATAATATAATATATTATTATATAACCGTATATTATATATATATATATCATATATTATATTATATATATATATATATACTATATATATATATTATATATATAATATAGTATAATATATATATAGATATATATATATATATAAAATGACTACATTAATAAATAGAAATTTATTTAGAATACATATATAAGAAATAATAATATCAATATGTAGGAAAATGATAAAAATTAAATAAAAAATATTGGCAAGTTTACAATGCCAAAAGTAACTTGCAAGTACCAATCAAAAAGTAACAAGTACCACAAAGGCTCAAGTACAAGTACAATACAAGTACACTGGTTTAGAAAACTGCAAGTACAAAGTACAAGTCAAGTATCAAAAAATGTACTTAATCAAGTATCAGTACAAGTACTTTGTACTTGAACCAACCCTGATATATTATATATATATATATATATATATATATATATATATATATACTAGAGACAATGCAAGAGAATGAATAGATTCATATTGAATCACTCGCTATATTGCACAATTTCTAACATTTGAATTTCAATAGGCTTACACACTCGAAAAAGAATTTAGTAATTTTTAATGAACTGTAAATCAAATACGATTCCAATATTCCCGTATTTTACAAAACTAACAGCTCAATTTTATTAAAACACACACAAAATCAGTAATAAAAATAATATGAAAGCGTATTATTACAAAATAGAACTCCACACACATCTTTATTATTATAACATGAAAATATAGCAACTGATCTGAGGCAGAGGCAACCTATATCGTAGCCGAGAAAGAATTTATGTCAACGCCTTTTCGGCG
>JABUQX010104032.1:20000-25000 GCA_015478945.1 Trachelipus rathkii
AATCTTTCGACAGGTTGAGAATTTCTAGAATAGCGCAAAATAATCACAAACTGTGAAAGGCAAGTGATATCGGTCGTTTCATCTGCTTGTATGGATAAAAAACTGACATCATTAATTTCTGATTTTATTTCGTCGATATAAACATGATACATACAGTATAAAAGGTCATTTTGAATTAAGTTTTTGAGGTATTTTTGCCAGAAAAAAAAAAAAAAAAAAAAAAAAAAAAAAAAAAAAAAAAAAAAAAAAAAAAAAAAAAAAATAAAAAAAAAAAAAAAAAAAAAAAAAAAAAAAAAAAAAAAAAAAAAAAAAAAAAAAAAAAACATTAGAGAATTTGTCAAGTGATCTTCTAAGACACTATCAAACTTAGATATGTAATAAACCATGTCTAACAATACTCCCCGGTTATTAGATTGTGATGTTTCATCGTGACCTCTCAAAGGTAATTCGTGAATTCGGCAAAATTTTATACAATCTATAATTCTAGATAAATTATGTCTATTTTTGTCTACTATCTCATTATGCTTTAAAATACTGATTCGATGGCCACTATCAATTGATGATAAAATATTTACTTTCCCAAGTTGGGAATACTGAATACAATTATTCAAGTGAGTTCGGCTTCTTTCATGCTTGTGAATTTTCTCTGAGAGATGTTTTAAATCATTGCAACCTGTTCGTGCCCATACATTTTCACCTCCAAATAGCAGACAGTAGAAGCAAAATAAAGCATTTTTGTTATCACTTACAGTAAGCCATTTCTTTTTCTCAAACCAAGATTTACAAAATGTTCTATTCTTCTTTCCATCTTTCTGATTAATGTGAACATCTCTAGGCTGATACGGTCCAAGTCTTTTAACTTCTAATTTTTCTTCATGTTTTAAGGTGGAAAATGCCTTTATTAAAATATTATCTACTCTATTCATTTTTTGGAACATTAAACATTTATTTAGTCCTCATAGATGCCTCCTGTGAAAAAATTTTCAAAATCGGACCATCCGTTCCCTTAAAAAAAAAAAAAAAAAAAAAAATCATTACGCAAAACCTTAAACGACTATTTAGGCTTCATAGATTCTCCCTGTGAAGAAATTTTCAAATCCGACCTCGCTTTGCGTAGTTACTTTAAGGTATTTTTTTCAATAATAATCAATTTTTTAATTGATAATCAATAATCACAAAATATCATATTGTTACTTTGATAGGATTGGGGGATAACACTGTAATTAAAACGACAATGAATTACCATAAAAATAGGCTTTCAATCCTTTCATTAAATTTCAACGAAAAATACCTTTTTTAACAGGCATTTCAACACTAAATATCACTAAACTCAGTAATCAGTTATCAGTATAAACATTTTCGCAGACTAGATTCACAAACAATCAAAAAGAATTATTTACAGACTTGCAACGAACGACAACCAGATAAAACTAAAACATATAATTTGAGAAAAAGCTTCGGGGCCAGCGAAATATGGCCCAGACTTTTATTATGTAACAAATGTACGCACACACCGCGTTTTGTTATGATATATTATATATATATATATATATATACTATAATATATATAATATATCATATATATATATTTATTAATATATATACTCGTATAGTATATATATATATATATATATATTATATATATATATATAAAATATATATATAATTAATTATATATTAAATTAAAAAAATAAATATAAATTTACCCCAAAATAAATTTAAAATAAATTTTATATATAATATATATATATATATATATATATATATATACTATATATATATATTAACTATATATATAATATATATATATATATATATATGTATATATCATATATTATATATATATTATATTTTAACAGAATCAGTTGTTTTAAAGAAATATATGCAATAATGCAATTAATATAAAAGTGGGCCCGTTTCACTGCTGGCCCCTAGCTTCAATAAACTGAATGAATGAGAAAGTCTACGTACAAAAGACGTGCATGCGTACATTTGTTGTATACGCTTATTTATATATTCTCAGGGCCCAATTTCGCTGGCCCAGAAGCTGCCGAAGCTCGTAAAAAATCGAAAGTGTAATTTTCGAGGAAATTAATTTTGAATATGCAACAAATAATTTGTTAGAAGAATCGAATTAAAAATGAAAATTCTCAAATAATTTTATTTTTAATTAAGAATTTAATTTGTTTTAAAGATTACTGGGTGGGGCCGGGCCCCACTGGCCCTTAATGACGAGCCGCCCCTGTATGTATGTATGTATGGTATAGGCCTAGGACACATTGCACACAACAAAACATTATGAGAAATTTACAAATCATTTTGGGAAAACCTTAAATTCGATTTCTTACTTTTTTTCGTAAAAACAAAAAGAAATTTATTTCACAATTTCATAATTTTTACTATAACATGGATTCGAGTAACTTTTACAACAATTATTATTACTATTCCTACATATTTTGAAGACGGTTAACGTTAACGATTAACGTTAACTTCCGTTACATTCCTTACCGATAAACGTTTTAATGATTAACACCGTTAATTGTTTTTTGTTACGATTAAGGATTAACGGTGTTAACTTTCTCATTAACAGTGCACACCTTTGTATATACAGTATATATATATATAGTTATATTATATATACTATATATATATAGTATATATATATATATTATTATATTATATAATAATATATTATATTAATATATATAATATATATATATATATATATATTTATGATAGGTTCAAGTTTGTTTGAAGTCACAAATTTCTGGTTCCAAAATGAAACTAAAAATAAGGGTAAATTTAAATCATAATGAGGAAAAAATTGTTAAACTTTTATATGTCAAAAAATATGTTTAGAATGTCGAAAGCGTGTGAAGTAGAAAAGTAAGAAATTAATTTAACTTTATATATATATATATATAGTTATAGTATTAGTATATATATATATACTATATATAATATAATATATATATATATATATATATATATATATATATATTATATAAATATATATATATATAATAGTATTATAAATATAGTAATATGATATATATATATATATATACATAATTCATATAAATATAAATTGAAACACTCTACCGTCCAAGGATGGGCAATAACTAGATACATGCATCGGCGATACGTATCGATCGATACATTTGTATCGGTTATCGGTATCGCTTAGACAATTCCTAAATGTATCGAGTATCGGTATCGCTTTATGCATTTTTCTATAAATGTATCGGAAAAATCGATAATCGATACTCGATACATTTCCAAAAAAATTTATCACCACAATTTTATATATATATATATATATATATATAAAGATATAATATATATATTATTATATTATATATAATATATATAGTATATATATATATATTTATATATAATAAATATATATAATATATATATATCTAGTATATAATTTTAAATTTCATGCGAATGGGGAGCAGAAGAAAGGATGTGTAGTGAATGGTGGGTAAGTTTGGAGAGAGGTAAGGAATATTGAAGGAGAGGTGTTGATAGATTTCTGTTTAAGGAAAGGAATAAAGATCATGAATGGTTTTTTCCAATAGAGGGACTCACATAGGTTCACAAGATATAGATGGAATAATAGCACAGGAGAATTCGATCAGAGATCTATTATAGACTATATAATATCGTCTGATAGTAGGCTAATAAGGAATGTGAAAGTGATACCTGGAGTAACAATTGATTCGGATCATAGATTATTGGTGACGGACCTGGAGGTAAAGACAGATAAGTTGCAGAATAAAGAAAAGAGAAATGTGATTAAAGTGGAGTCACTGAAGGAGCGTGACAGGAAAAGGGAATATGTTGAAATAATCAGTCAGAACCTAGAATAATTAGAATGGAGTCAGAGAGATAGGGGGAGATACAAGAAAAAGTAAAAAGAGCAGCAGAGGAGACCCTGGGTAAAGATGGGTAGGAGGATCGAAGAAAAGACACAAGAGGGGTGGACTGAAGAAGTGAAGGAGGCAATAAAGAGGAAAGCAGTATTGATGAGAAGGTGATTGAAAAATAAAACTACACAGACAAGGGCTCAGTATATGAAGGTATGAAATGAATGAAGCAGAGAGAGTGAAAAGAAGAGTAAAAGAAAAGGCAGCACAGAGAGAGGCGGATGGAATTGGATGTGAGGGCAAAAAGGAATGGGATTTTTAGACTGGCAAAAAACGTATAGAGGATCAAAGAGGAAAGTGTGCAATATCAAGGATAAGCAAGGTGAATTTTTGGTGAGATCAACAGACAAACAGGAGATAAACGGAATACTTCAGAGAACTGTTAAATGCGAATGAGCAGGTGGGGATGGGGGAGAAGAGAAAGCTGAAGGAGGGGAGGATGAGGAGGGGGAGGAGATCACTATGGAGGAGTTGGAGGTGACTCTGAGAGCAATGAAGATGAGGAAGATGGGATACTCATAGAAGTAATAAAAGAGTGCTATGGAGAGTGCTAGAGAGAGAATATGCAGTGGATAAAAAGTTGAGAGGAGCCCTGCAGAGTTTGTAATGTATAAGAATAATTAATGTAAGAGCAGAATATGAGAATAAGGAATGGCTTGAGGAGAACTGGTCAAACATGGAAGCGTGTTGTCACAAATTTTGTTTGTAGCATATTTGGATGTAGTGATAAAGAAGGTGAGAGAGGATATAGGAGATTTGGACTGTGATATTCTGGCGTGCTGGAGCGAAGACGGAGATAGGCTGAGAGAGGTGGTGACTTGTTTTGCTAATAGGCTTAGAGAGGCCGGTCTAACTATGAACACATACAGAAAAGACTGAGATCATGGTGGTTAGTAGTGGAGAAGGAAGAGGAGAGCTGAGAGTAGATGTGAAAGGGACTGAGATAACGATGGTGGAGAAATGCAAATACTTGAGTGGAGTATTTGGAAGAGGAGAAGGAAATGTACAAGAGATAACAAGTAGGATAGCTCAGTATGGGAAGGTGTAAGAACAGGGTACCCCATACTG
>JABUQX010104032.1:30000-40000 GCA_015478945.1 Trachelipus rathkii
TTTTTGGCCCGCCTTTAGGGGCTTAGCCCCATTTTTGATATTTTGACCTTGAATTCGGCTTTGACCGCTTGATATTCGGCTTGATAACGTATCAAGGTTGAAATTGACCATTCTTTAAAGGTATTGGAGGTTTAGTAGGGATTATCTGAGCTATCCAGTACTGCAACGCTTGCCTTTGGGTAGGTATCTGTGCTAACATGAGGTCATGTAAGATACCCTGACCTGTTTGGATCTGTCCTACTTATTTCCATCCGCGGTCGCGCACACACAAATCCCACCGCACACACACACACACACACACACACACTCACCACAGACACACACACCACAAACACAACAGCACAACACACACACACACACAACACCACCTGCCACCCTTTGGTCTTCCGGTCAATTGCCACCCTAATTTTTGGCCATCCTAATTTTTCGTCACCCTATTTGCCTTCCAGGGGTCAATTTGGCCAACCCTAATTTTTGCCCAACCCTAAATTTTTTGGCAACCCCATTTTTTTCGGCAACCCTTTGGTCTTCCAGGGGGGCAATTTTGAGAACATTTTTCGGTCCACCCTTTTGTATTCCAGGGTACAATTTTGGCCTTTGTAAGCTTTTTTTGACTTGTAGCTTTTTTGATGACGTAATCTTTGATGACACCTAGTATGATGGTTCATTCTTGATGTTTTCAAGTACATTTTGATGTCATCTTTGTGGGCTCAGCATATTGATGACTTTAACTTTGATGACGTCATCTTTGCTGGCATCTATATTGATGATTCAGCTTATATGATGGTTCGCTTTGAACGGTTTCAACTTTGATGGTTCCCAGTCACCGTAGGAGTATCTAGGAGTGTTCTATTAGTGTTCTATGAGTATTTTATGAGTGCCAGGTGAGTGCCAAGTGGAGTGCCAATGAGTGCAAGTGAGTGGCCATGAGTGCCAAGTGAGTGCCACAACGTGCAATCGAGTGCACAACAATAGTGCCAAATGAGTGCACTTTTTTCAGCCTTTTCTGCCTCCCTAACCAGAATAGCCCTAAATGGGGTGGTCTACCCTTAGGTTATAAGGTATGGAGGAATCGATTGGTGTTATTATCAAGTTGCTAGGATGCTTCCTACTGAGTTAGTCTTTTTCTAACACTTATAGTACGACAGAAATATATATCTAAAGAGTTCCACATTTGAGACGTGACCGCAAACGTTTCAGAGTCGCGCTCCGCATGGTGAGCCGCGCCGCGAACCGCCGCGTGCGCCCGCAGGCGCAATATTACCGGGTAACCGCCGCGTGCGCGCCCGCAGGCGCATTATTTCCGCGTAACCGCCGCCGCGTGCGTCGCAGACGCAAATATGAACCAAAAATATGATATCAATGTAAACTACTCAAAAAATTTCTTTTCAAATATACTATGAATCATTCATTTTTACTACATTGTACGAAATTTTTATTAAAAAACATATACTTTACATACTTAAAAACAGTAAATCAGTAAATCAATGAGGTGTTACCTAACACAAAGGGATTAGTTATGCTTTGTTTTACTGTTTTACTGCTTTAACTCTTATGCTTTACTACTTTAACTCATATTATTTATTAACATTACATACCTTAAAGCAGTAAAATCAGTAAATCAATAGAGGTGTTACCTAAACACCAAAGGGATTAGTATGCTTTTTGTTTTACTGCTTTAACTCATGTTTTAACTCTTTAACTCATATGTTTACTGCTTAACTCATATATTTATTAACATTACAATACCTTTAAGCAGTAAAATAGTAAATCATAACGGTGTTACCTCGCAAACAAAGGGATTAGTATTCTTTTGTTTTACTGCTTTACTGATGCTTTAACTCATGTTTTACTGCTTAACTCATTGTTTACTGTTTTACTGCTTTTAAACTCATATGCTTTACTGCTTTAACCCATATGTTTTACTTCATGTTTTTTTTAATATTTTTTTATTTTGTTTTAAATACTTTTTATTTATTAATTATTTTTATTATATTATTTTTTATTATTTTTATTATTATTATATTTATTTTTCTAGTTTATTTAAAAATTGTATATGTACAGAACACCGCCCAAGTGTCTGTTATACTAAACATTTTATTTAATAAAATCTGTACGAAATTTTATAAAGAACCTTTTTATATAACGGAAGTTTTAAGGGTAGTAAACGCATTTTTCATTTTAAAGCATTTATTAGCATAATTAGAAACTATAAAATCATTGCCATTACAATTTTAGCATCAAATAATCTTTACAAGTTATTAAAACATACTTATTTAAAGCATATAATGAAATAAAATACCATAAGACTCCACACAAATTAGAATATAGGGGTTGAACAGGGTAAGACATAGTTTTAACATAACTTACATTATTATATTTAAAAATGAAAGGATATATTGATTAATTGATATAAATTTTAATTCAAAAGAATCAATTAATGTGAACAGACGTTTTTTGTCTATAAACGGAAATCCAATGTCCTGTTGAGGTGATGTGACGAGGCCATGTATTGAATATGAAGCAGGTATCCTTCTCCAACTTTACAGAGTTTATTTCGCTAATAGCAAACACTCCTAAAAAGCGAGGTTCATTTTAAACACAGTTTTTATTTCTTCTTCATTCATCCTTAATAATTCAAAAGCACGTTGCGCACTCTGTCAATTTCAATGAGTTGAGATGCTCAAGATTAACCACTACAGTGATCGGTGATTGTAGACTTGCTCTAAAAGAGAGACTTAGCCCTAATTTTCCCTTTTTCAAAATGTTTAAATGATAGACGTTACAATAGCTGAAAGGTCTGCAGTAAGATCATAGGCGTATAAATTACTATTTTTTGCGTATTCTTCAAGATTTAAACCTGTCCCACTATCATTACATGATACAGTATTTGCTTTTAAGTCGTAAAAAAGCCGAGTACAGAGAGATAAGGTCTCCGTTGGATTAACTTTCAATAATCGACGTTCCGTGAGGAAGTCCTTCACATGTAAACTGATCCCCCTAAGTCCTGAAGTGGGTTGAATTTATAGGGTGATTTTTTATAATTCTTCCCCGAGTAGGCTTCATGTTCACAATCCTATTATTACTTTCTGTGGTAAATTTCCGTCACGAAAGGTAGGGGGGGGGATATTGATAACTCGATATCACTTGAAGTGACATTAAATATCTTGGTTTCAACTCTCTTAATGGGGTACTTTGCTGTAGTATTCAAAAGGAATTTTCAATTTCCAAATGACGCTGTGGTGATAATTTTACTTTTCTAACATAGAGATAAGCCTCCAACAGTTTGAAAACAGGTTCTGGACATACAGATGTAGCAGTAGGCTTACTTTTTATTTTAAGAGCAAATTTAGGATTTGACCGCGATAAAATGATTCTAGTATCTACAGATGGTAGAATGAGTCTTTCTTGAGAGAAGATATCGCCATTTAATCGACCGTAAAATTCATAAGTATTATTTATGACTTTAGCTGCTTTATCTATATGTGCAGCTTCATCTTTGAAACTATAAAAAACCACATGATTGGAGATGAGATTGTTTAGCGTCGTCTGAATAATTTAACAAATGTTCTATATAGCTTCTATAAGGATAATTAGCCGCTGACGCACCTAGTGAAGTTCCGTTAAGATAGACTTCAACCTGGGTGAAACATGTATAAAGGAAATTTGATTCTGTATATACTATATGGTCATCACCCGAAGGAAGATCTGTACACTCAGGTTTTGTCAATTTCGTTTTTTACATATAAAAACACATTAGAAGGATCTAGGTATTGATCAGAAGTGCCTGGAATATTGAACTCTAGAGGAACATCTGTATTGGTAATTGAATGCAAAGGATTAATACTGATAAAGTTGGAATCGCTTACGCTAATCTGTGTTGGGTTCATGGAGAAATGATCCAATTCATTTTTACAACAAATCAGGATCTTTGTGAAGGAATGAGGAAATGCACTCAGAGGAGGATTCTGTCATATAGTGAAATTTTCAATGAACAACATACTTATATACAGTAATACACACCTCGTATAAAGTTAGCAGTTAGTAATTAAATAGCAAATCATCAACACATTTTTTCTTTTAGAGGTTTTTTTCCGCTTAGTCTTTTTCTTTATGACAATCTGTTCTTGGCCCGCTGCGACTGACCTGACATTTTACGTCTTATTTAACGCTTAACATCATCCAACATCTCCTCTGAAACATCGGCAATACGTATTTTTAATGCTGCACGAGGAATTATTTCCTGCACGCATATCTTGAATAGTATGCACACAGTCCTTGGCTTGTTTACCTTATATAATTCCCCCCTCTCCTAGTAGAGGCATTCGCATCTTCTCATCGCTTGCAAAACAATCACCAAGCAAACCCGTCTGAATCTATGCTCCTCTGAATACACTTTCCCTCGTCATTATTACATTATACTATCTTTACACTGTGAGAGTATGTTAATGAATGAAAAAATATATCTGACTACACCTCTTATATACAAGACATTAGGTTGTAGTTACAAAATATGTTTCTTTCTAATATGAACTTTGCATAACAATGCTCCGTATGTAAAGGGGAAGGTATTTCCTTCTACATCTTTTATATGCAGCGTACAAGAGTCAAAATTTTGATGCTATTCAGAGGGTAGATAATGAAACATTAGGGAATGTTATAACTTTACTCTCTTTGGGAAAATATACTACTCTTAATAAAGGAGCTTTAGTATTACCTATATTGATGATCAATTATATTTGTATATACATAGGCCATACCTGGGTGGTTGAGCATCTCGGACGGGGTACATGTATAATGCAGTACTCGGTCTGCTTCATCTTTTTGTTCATGTGGAGTCATGCAGTTATTCTCCACAGATAGTATAACCCTCTTCAACATAGTGGGGATATCATGAAGTTTATCCAGCTCATACCTCTTACGGATATGTCTTCGCTGCCATGGTGATCGTTCGAGAAAAAACATATCACGGTCTCGTAGGTTTACACTTACTTTTGATCTTAAAGATATTATTACTTTATCTTCATAGGTACGCATATCAGTTTTGTATACCAAATCCTTACACATAATACTCATATCAAAGAGATCGTTTAAATAACTAAAAATAGCAGGTACCGATTTAAAATATGCCCTCCGCAGAGTAAATTCTTCAAAGAAGTATTCTTTTGTACCAAATGTAGTCGTATTCAGCTTTGTAGCAATTGTAGTCCTTTTCAGATCACGAGTATCTTTCACTTGTAATATAGTTTGAACACATTCTACACTTCTGTACACCACCATCCAGAATAGATTGTGAGGTAAATTTTCTATGTCCGTATTTAATATCATTTCACATAATCCTACTTCGTATTCCTCTCTTTCAAGTTGTATAGGATTCATTAACACAGTTGTAAAATCCGAGAGTTTATTATCAGGATGTAAATCCAAAGAGGCTGAAGACGGCAGAGTTAAATAAAAGTGATCTACACTCTCCATGATTATAATGACAACTGTCTGATTAATGTTTCTTAATTTCACTTGCTTTTTTATAAGTATTAACTTAGCAGGATATCCAACCCATTTCACCAAATACTGTTTAGCCCTACCTATACCGCTTTGAACCTAATATTATTTTCAATTTTATATTACGTGATTACAGGTTGAACCTACCTTTTTTTATTTGCTGTTTCATAGAGACCCTCCTTTTATTTTTCACCATTTAAATCCTCCAGATAATATAACTTTAAACCTATCACGACGGAATGGACGGATGTTGTGAACTTTAAAAACTTCCGTACATCCAGCTTCATACCCTTTCTGAAATCTTTCTTCTGTTCGAGATACTCTTACATAGTCCATTCACCTTTATTCTCGATTATCTTATAGTTTTGTTTTCTTTTCATACAGAAATCTTAACGGCCTCTAGTTTTTGACCATTTCTAAGGAGTTGTCTTTATAGTTCTATGGTAAGATCGTTATAGAATAAGCTAGATCGTCCTATATTCAATATATTTTAAAAAGTATCATTTAGTAAAAATACCTTGCATTGTGTTTCTTTAATAGTCACGCTGTACTCTTCACTATAGCTGCTTTGTTTACGGAAAACTGTATTGTAATAGCTATAATACTCCCAAGTTCCGTTCCTAAACTCTCGACCTATGATTCCATTCCTGAATCTGTCCAAAATGATTTTGGTGTTCGCCGCTCGTCCTCTATAATTTCAAGTACTGCATCGGCAACTGTAGCTGATCTTTATCTTTTATGGCTACAACCATAAGTGATCGGAATAAAACGTCAATAGTAAAAGTACATTATTGAAATCCTTATTCAAAGACTATATTTAATCATTTCAGTTAAATCTAACTGCCATATGCTATCAAGGAGGAGCAACGGTTTTCCACGTAGGAAATTTTTTTCTTAAAAGTTTATGTAGAGTAAATGCCTCTTCACCTCTAAATATGTTTTTAACTCTTTTTTTCTCAATACTTAGGGAATACCGTTAAAGCAAACTAGTGAATAACCCAAAACATTTTGGTTCCCTCAGATGAAAGTATACTATCAAACACTCTTCACCTCCATGTTGGACTGACCCGCATTTAAACGCTGGTATATATAATATATACTATATATATATATATATATATATATATTATATATATATATATATATATATATATATATATTATAATATATATATATATAGTTATATATTCTGAGACCCAAAATTGCATATAAGGACGCAAGGGTAAAGAAAAGGTTTAAAATACATATTTAATTATACACAGACATTACAACTATATATTATTATATATAATATTATAATATATATATATATATTATATATTATATATATATATATCATAGATATATATTATATATATATATAATCTATATATATATATATATAGGATTAATACATAATTACGTTTAATCCAACTAGTTAATTATTAAGCGTGCTTTTCTATTTCTTCCTCTGGGTAACACGTTAAGATTTATCTGAAGCGTAAGAAGTACCCGAGGGACCTTGAATCAGGTCTAGGCGTCACGGGGATATTATCTAAGTCTGCTAGTCGTCGTGTATTTAAGATTAAAGTTCTGGAAAATTATAGTCTGAAGTTCTTGTTTGGATCTCATTCCATCCTTTTACCAGGACGCTTTTTCCAGTTACGTGAGAGATCAGCTATCAAATCCACAATATTTGATCACTATATATTTATACATTAACGATCTATCCTGCCTTCATCAAAGATAACTGTTCTTTAAATATTATATAAAGCTTTTCCTGATTTACGCACTCTAATAGGTAAGCTCTCCCTCTAGGATATTTTTTAATTTAATCTTATTTTTTCACTTCAGTTTTACTTCATTAGGTTTTACATCATCGCTAGCGGTATCGTAGTGGATGGATGGTGATGCAAGTCTTTAAGATCTTATCAATTTTGTATGGCATCTTGGTATAACCAGATGCGTTTCATGAATGTTTATGTCTGAATTTAATATCCTTTACACTTCTTTCTCGTAATTGGTTATGCTGTTCAACCGTTAGGATCATATACGCTGGGAGGTAGGAGGCTGCTTGAAGATAATGAAGTCGTTCAACAATATAGGGAAATTACTGGTCATGCAACTGTTGTTGTGATGTGAAAGAGGTTGTCCATGTCAATAGCATTGTGGGTATAGCTGCGTATATAGGGGCTGTGATGTGGATTTGCGCAGTGTAGCGGCAAATAACTGGCCACTATAGAGGTTGTGAAATGTTGAATCGCTGAATTGATCTGTACAGTTCTGCTGGTATTATATCTTCCTTTTCTCATCCTCATTATATGGAAGTACAGCAACCTTCTTCATCATGGGAACAACCACTAGTTATCAGTTGAGCTATAACGGAGAAGAGTACATGGAAGGAAACCCTCCTCTCTACTGTGTAACTCTTTTTATTTCAATTTTTTATGTTGAGGAGAGTTTTTTAATGATGTTTCTATACCGACGTAAGCTTTACCTTCTGAGGCCTGTTTAAGAGGAACATTTCCTTTTATAACATTTAAACAGACTTCACATACACACTGGATGAATTTCTCATCATCACTAATTAGTTTACGTTTTTCAGATGGTTTCAGCTTTTTAAATTTTTTTATAAGAGGTAAATACTTTGCAACTAGAGCACTCCTTATTCAGGTATGTATACAGTTTCTATCTCATAAGGTAGAATGTTGGTACGGAGCAACACTCTGTGCGTGTTTTTGGGGTGAAGTTCACACATCAAATAACCGTGGGGGATCGAAGTAACCTGCTTTATATACTTTTAAGCAACTCTTTCCTGAAGGGAAACATTTAGTTGCATACCATTAATTGACTCATGTCTTCTTCTTCCAAACACCAATCAGTAAATACTGAGTGTTAAAGAAACACTATCGCATATCTTGCTTTGATGAAAAATTTCTGTGTTAGAAAAACACAGATATATTAGATGGTGGAATAACTTGAACGCTTCTGCCTATTTCCAAATTCAATTTGTGCATTAAATCATCTAATAAAATAATTTTGTGTCCATGTATATTTGTCCAACGATCTAATATCGTATATGCCATCATGAAATTGAATCACATCTTTATATTCTTTAAATTTTCCCTGATAAACATTATAACACCATATTATTTTTTAGCAGGGGCTTACTCAAAAAACTCATTTCCTTTAAAATTATTTAATAATAATAATAGTTTTTTACCACAGCCTGTCGGCCCAGCTACAAGACATGTAGCCGGACTTCGGGAACGTAAATTTCTCCACATCCATACTCGTTAAGTGAATAATGAATAATGATATTAATTAAAGCTGTTAAGGTACGTAAAATAGATGTTTTTAATAAAATTTCGTACAATTTTATTAAAATAAAATGTTATTTGACGACACTGCGTGTGTTTATCTTACATTACAATTTTTAATAAATATAATAATATATAATAATAAATAGTAATAAATAATAATAATAAAAATAATAATAAATAAAAGTATTAAAAAATAAAATATAAAAGAATACATAATGTTAATAATATATGAGTTAAAGCAGTCAGCATATGAGTTAAAACAGTATAGCAGTAAAACATATGATTAAAGCAGTAAAACATGATTAAAGCAGTAAGAGTAAAACAAAAGCATAACTACTCCTTTTGTTGCGAGGTAAATTTGCACGTTATGATTCGGACTTGATTACTGCTTTAAGGTATGATAATGTTAATAAATTATGAGTTAAAAAGCCGTAAAACATATGAGTTAAAGCAATAAACATGAGTTCAAGCAGTAAAGCAGTAAAGCAGTAAAAAAAAAGCATACTAAGGTGTTAGGTAGTAACACCTCTATTGATTTACTGATCTACTGCTTTAAGGTATGTAATGTTATAAATATATGAGTAAAGCAGTAAAACATATATAATGAGTTAAAGCAGTAAAAACATGAGTTAAAGCAGTAAAGCAGTAAAACAAAAGCAATACTAATCCCTTTGTTGCTAGGTGGTTTGATTTATTGATTTTACTGATTTACTGCTTTAAGGTATGTAAGAAGTATATGTTTTTTAATAAAATTTCGTACAACTTTAGTAAAAATGCATGATTCATAGTATATTTTTGAAAAGAAATTCTTTGAATGTTTACATTGATATCATATTTTTTGTTCGCGCGGAAATATTGCGTCTGCGGACGCACGCGTCGTTACGCGGAAAATATTGCGCCTGCGGGGCACGCGGCCGGCGTACGCAGTAATATGGCGCCTGCGGCGCACGCGGCGGTTCGCAAGGCGGGGTCACCTGCGGACGCGGACTCTGAAACGTTTGCGGTCACTGCCCCAAAATGTGTAACTCTTTAGATATATATTCTGTCGTGCTAAAAGTGTTAGTAGAAAAAGACAAACTCATAGTAGGAAGCATCCTAGCACTTTATAATATACACAATTCGATTCCTCATAGCTTATAACTAGGGTAGACACTCCATATCTGGGCTATTCTAGGTTCCGGGAGGCTAGAAATGGC
>JABUQX010104032.1:45000-52500 GCA_015478945.1 Trachelipus rathkii
TATATATATAAATATAATAATATATATAATAATATATATATATGAAAGAATCTGTAAAGGAAGTATCAAATAATTAGGTTGGAAAAGGAAATCATGCAGAA
Organism: Trachelipus rathkii; assembly: GCA_015478945.1. Classification (NCBI taxonomy): domain Eukaryota; kingdom Metazoa; phylum Arthropoda; class Malacostraca; order Isopoda; family Trachelipodidae; genus Trachelipus; species Trachelipus rathkii. Next base: position 45,102 of record JABUQX010104032.1, read on the forward strand.
AAACGGTCCTCTGTTCTTCGAGCTCAAAGTTTCGTAGAGTGCTCTTCTTTCACTCCTCTTTTTATTCAACAACGTTTCACTAAGGTTAAGAAAAAACTATTATTATTTATTGTTCTCTAACTTTAAATAGTTTTGGCTGAAACTGTGCGTGTGTACGGTACGTTACGTAAAGTGCTGGAGTGCTGCGGTGCGGTCGGTCGTTTGACGCGTGCGACGCGGTGCGGTGCGTGTGTGCGGTCGAGGTGCGTTCGGTCGGTGAGACCAATAAGGTTGATGACCTGACGTGACTGTTGAGGTGCCTGATTGCTCCAGTGTAACGTATCGAGAAAGGTTGTCGTGATTAGGCTAGCGGGAAGTATGGTCGTTCGTATATATTCCGGTGGTATCACTTGAGTAATGATCGTTTGGTATTGTCGATTTGTATTTCGATTTGAGGTTTTCGTTCTGACGAGGTTGACGGTAGGAGTCTTTAGTTGTAAGTATTAATGTGTAAAGTTGCCATTCGATGTTTTAAAAAAGTATGCATCTTATTTTGGTGAAAGGCTGAACTGTATTTCGTGACAAAGTTCCATATACTCTTCGATGATGGTATTTGGCATGAAGCAAAGCTGTGCATGACAATTTGTTAATTTTCTAGGAAAGTGAGTGAACTATCCTATTTCTTTACTTTATCTAAAATTCAATTGACAATTTTTGTAAGGGATGGGCGCTTGAAGAGAGGGTTCTGAGGGATCCATTGAATTTTATATCCTTAATGCTTACAAAGGTGACGGGAGTCTTCTACAACATGAGAGAGATGTGTCGGTGAACTCTTCGAATTGGTCTAGAACGCAGAGCTGTCTGGATTGAGGTGAGAGGTCTAAATCACCATCTTTAAGGAATTGGCTTCGGCTGTATAATTTTGAATCTTTCCGTTAATTGTTTGAGTTGATTCTTATTGCCGTCTCTTGTACATTTCATTTCAGGGACTTGGAATCAACTTTCGTCTGATCATCATCTTCTAATTTTGTTGTAAATATTATAAATAAAATCTTTTTTATTTGCCACGTGCTATTTGAGCTTGCTAATATAATATTTTTAATATTAATTTAGTCTCTCTGAACATTTTTGGTCAACAGACCCCAATGAAATATTTTTAAGTCAACTACCCTTTGTAACGTCCGGTTCCCATAAACTGCTCAATTTTGATAATTATTGGGACTTGGTCTTGGAATCGGTAAGGCCCTGTATATATATATAAATATTATATTATATATATGATATATATATATATTCTATTATTTATATAAATAAAAAAATTATATATTATAATATATAATTATATATATATATATTATATATATATATTAATAATAATATATATATATAATATATAATATATTATATATATATATATATTTATATATAATATAATACATCATATATATATATATTATATATAATATATAATAAATATATACTATCTTATATATATTATATAATATATAATCAATATTTATTATCTATATATATAATTATATATATATATAAAATTATATAATATATATATATATATATATAAATATAATATATAAATATATGTATAATATATATACGGTATATAATATATATAAATATAAAAATATATATATTATATATTATATATATATATATATATATAATATAATATATTAATAATAAATATATATTAAATAATTTATATATATATAATATATATATATATATATACTATATAAAGAAATTTTTTGTGGGAAGACAAAAACCTCGCAGAGTTCCCAGACATTCCTTTTTTCCATAAAAAAAAACTCCCTATTAAACATTCATTCCCGAAAGGGAATGGCTTCAAAAAAGTGAAGACGTCGGAGAATGATTTGAGATAGACCCCTTTTGTCTCTTTATTGTAAGCCATTAAGCAAACCTACCCTAAATTATTCCTAATTTAAATTAGATATTCCCTTTTTTGGGGGGGCCTCCCCAAAAGAGGGAATTTTTCTTGCTATATTCAACATAGACAAATTCAAGCTAAAGTTCAAAATGTTTTGATGCTTCCATACACTAAACCAAGCCTAAAAATATCTAAATTATTAATCGAGTACACACAATATATATATATATAAATTAATATATATATATATAGTACTATATATTATATATATTATATATATATATTTAATAATATATATTAAAAAAAAAAAAATATAATATAATATATAATATATTATCTATATCTATATATTATATATATATATATATTATATTATATATTATATATATATATATATATATAATAAAATATTAATATATATCAAACTAACTCATCTCAGAATCAAATTAATATGATACGATTTTTTTCTAACCAATTCCCATTGGCTTTATGAGACTGGCACACATAATAAACATTGCTTCAGTATGTCGCTTTCATTGAAATTCCAACCAAATGCGCACTAATATTTTGCTTCATTAACAGTTATACCTAAATCAAATCAACACCAATATGCCGATCTCACATTTAATACCCTTGCAAAGAATTCAATAATTTTCGATCACGTTTAAGCATTTTTATCCTCCAGCTTAAATATTACTCTTGGTCCAATACCCTTCCAAATTCTCTACAGTTACCCGCTCGGCAGTCAAAACATTTTAAACTAAATTTGCACGTGAGAATTTCTTAAAAATGTTGGCACCGACGATTTTAATTATACTACTCATCACAATATATTTTTGGATATATCGATTGAATCATTTCAATTATTTAAACTTAACGGATAAAACGGGAAATCCAACACTTTATATGCTTAATACATCTTCTACAACACTCTCCACTATCTTATTTGAGCTACCCGATATTTCCTTATCGCTGTACTCCCTTACTGCTATTTGAAATCAAAGGTCATTTACCAATTATCTTTTGTTTCAAGCATAGCTGAAAAGACGACATCCAACAATCGTTTCACCTTCCTATTAGATTCAACACAGCAATACACTTCATGCTCTCTAAAAATTTAAAAAATCCTCTCAAATGATAAAGATATAATTATTTGCGTGGTTATGGTGTACAATTCTAGTTAATATCTAGTTACAAGAAAAATTTCTCACTTTAATTTGCTTATCAAAATATTGTCATGAGATGAAACATATTTGCATATTGAGTCTCATGGACTTTAACTAATCTTCATCACACAATATTATTGAGTATAGTGTGAGTATAAAATCATAATTTTTTATTGACCTTATCTTCTATTCATCGGTATAAATGTGATGTATGATTAAAGTCAGATGCTTTATAATGATTTGGCTGTCCACCAAAATTTAAGTAAATGGCTACATACGGTATTATAGAGAGGTAGATGTATATATTAATTATAATTTTTATCAATATTTTTCTTTTATTCTTCACTTAAAGGTTAAGTAATTTATTTATATTATTTATTTATATTATCATTATTATATATTATTATTATTTATTAATATATTATTTATTATATATAATTATTATTAATTATTATTTATATATTATTATTATTATTATTATTAATTATTATATTATTATATTTAATATTATTATTATTTATTAATATGTATCAATAATCACTCAAAAATGACTATGATGTACGCCAAACTAATTAAGGAAAATCGTTAACATTTGATTAGGGTTTAGGTAAGTATCTGATATATATATAATATCTTTACTAATGGATTATAATTTACAATTTGTTTTTTTATAAATTATAATATTAATTTTGGAAGTATATTACTACAAAATAGATTATTATATTTGTATGAAACTTTGTAAGTTATATATATATATTACATTCTTATATCTTTATATTTACGATATAGTCTGAGCTTTTCGTCAAGTCTCCTTTCTAACGCCGTCTCTATTCAACATATGTAGTTTTTATTTAGAAACGGACATTTATCTACTGCTTCGGCTTTTTATGTCGTCTTAGATGAATTCTTAATTTAGTTCTTCATTATAAGCTACGCGGTCTCGAGCTTTACAATCATATGACATCTCACTTAACTTCTAATCTAAGTACTACATCTACTATAATACTTTCGAGATCCTATTACTATTATCGCTAATCCTATCGTTATTGAAAAATATATATACTTATATATATATTTACTGATAATTATAAATTATATATAATATTTTTATATATATATATATAATATATATAAAATAATATTATAATATATATATATTATATTATATATATAATATATATTATATATATATATAACAGGGCCTTACCGATTTCCAAGGACCGAAGTCCCAATAAATTATCAAATTGAGACCAGTTTATGAACCTGAACCGGTTACAAAAAGGGGTTAGTTGACTAAAAAATATTCAAATGGGGGTCAGTTGACCCTAAAAATGTTCAAAGAGAGACCTAAATTATTATTAAACTAATTAAATATTTGCAGAAAGTCTCAATATGCCACAGTGCAAAATAAAAAAGGAATTTCTATTTATAATATTTACAACAAAATTTGAGATGATGAGGTCAGACGAAACCGTTGGATTCCAAGTCCCTAAAAATGAACTCGTACAAAGAGGACGTGCAATAAAATATCAAACTCAAACAATGTACCACGGAAAGAAGTCAAAATTATACAAGCCCGATAATAGACCAAATTCACTTAACAGAATGGTTGAATTTAGAAGCCTAATCTCACTCAATAACACACAGCTCTCTTCGCGTATTTAGACAAATTTCGAAGAGATTCACCGACACTCTACTCTCATTAGTATTTGTCAGAAGACTCCCGTCACCACTTTGAAGCATTTGAAGGAATACTAAAATTCAAATGGATCCCTCAAGAAACCCTCTCTTCAAGCGCCCCATCCTTACAAAAACTGGTCAATGAATTTTTAGATAAATTAGAAAGAATAGCGATAGTTCCTAACTTTCCAGAAATATAACAATGTCATAGCAACAGCTTTTCTCTATGACAATACCAAAACCAATCATTCAAGAAGAGATAGGAACAATTAATGATTTCATCGAAGCTATCAGTTTACACCTTTCACTCCGAAAAACAGAATGCAATCTTTTTTATCAAAAAAATCGAATGGCCAACTTTACACATTACCTACTACAACTACAGACTCCGCTACCGTCAACCTCGTCAGCAAAAACGGAAAGCCCTCAAGATCGAAATCACCAAATCGACACATACCAAAACGATCATTCACTCAAAGGATACCACCGGCAAATCATATACAAACCAGACCTATACTTTTTCCCCGCATCTAATCCTAGTCCCACTATCACTACGAGGAATCAACCTTTACTCGATTACGTTACCTACTGAGCAATCAGGGCACCTCAACAGTCACTGTCCAGTGTCCACTCAACCCTTATTGTCGTCACCGCACCGCACAGCACCTCACCGCACCACACCGCACCGCACCGCGTCGCACCGCGTCACACCGCACCGCACCGCACCGCACTGCACCTCACAGCACCGTACCGTACCGTACCGTACCACATCGCACCAGTGTGTCAGCCAACCCTACTTTAAAGTTTAAGAGAAACATCAAAAGAATTAAAATAGTATTTTTCTTACCTTAGCTGAACAGTTGTTGAAGTAGAAAGAGGAGTGAAAGAAAGAGCAACTCTCACAAAACTTTGAGCCTCGAAGAACAGAGGAACCGTTTTTTTCTCGCATGATCTTCCTTTCCAACCTAAATTACATTTGCATACTTCCTTTCCAGATTCTTTTCTACACCTATATATAATATATATTATATATTATATATATTAATATATTATATTATATATATAATATATATATATATATATATATATATATATATATATTTATAATATATTATAATAATATATATATATATATAATTATATATATATATATATATAATTAACTCGTATGCATTTGACTACATAGCCATAGTTCATTTAGGTGAACGAACATAAAATGAGAGAGAGAGGAACATGAAGTTGATCTGTTCACTTGAGCGGGAGAATGTTTTTAAAAAGTACTTAGTGAAAACTTTTAAATTACTTAAGCTTGCGATAATATTATTATTATTTGTAATCGCTCTTGATAAAACTTTCAACAAGTTTTGTTAATTCATTGGTTTTAAGGCTAGCATTAAAGTCATGTGATTTTATTAATATCAATTGGTTATAGTTCTCTGTCTTTCACATGTAGTGCATAACCGAATTAGTGATCTAGTGATTTGTTAGGATATATCTTTGTATGATGCATCAAATCTCTTTTACGAATTTGTCTTGCTGCTCACCTAAACCCTATAACAGCGCCCACAGGAGTATTTTATAACCGTGGTTACAGGCATAGTTGCTTGATTCTTAGTATCAGCCGTTCATCAATAAGTTACACAATGTTCATCGGTTGTCGCATTATGTACTTCATTCCAATGTTTTAGCTAGGATCGATATGCCTTTGCATTAACAATAAAGTTTTATTAAGTACAAATTTGAAAATTTGTTCGAAAGATAACCCACTTCAAGCCTTCTTTATATTCTTTAAGGGTTTCTTTTATTTTTAATATAATTGTACATAGTATAAAAAGATGATATAAAAATAATATTTATCGTATATTGAATTAGAATGAAATCAACTAAAAAAATATTAAAAATTATTATTTATCCAAATTTATTTAAAAATCTTTATCTACATTGTCGGTTTGTTTCTTGGGTTCATATGTTGGATTTTTGGTGATTCTGATATTAATATTATTAATCATTTTACTTGACTTTAACTTTTTTTAAAAGTGCACATGCATCGGGCATATATATGGAGAGCTCTTAACTAATGTTAGCACAGTTTAATCTTTTCACAGTACATCTCACGCTACTCAAGGTTGCCGTTATCCCTTAATCCTTTCAATGAAAACTACTGGAAAGTGAAAGGCTCTTTCCTCATCTTTATTACCACCCACTGGACTTGCACCCTTTCAATGGAAATAATATCTGCAATGTCATCCTTAATTTTGATTCCAATTCTGTTATCCCAACTTCTGGTTGACTCACGATAGTGTCTGTCATTTTTCCAACATCGGTGACATTTAAAGAAAGGGGGGAAAAATAAAGTGAGATAATCTGGAGGCCAATCGCAAAGATATAATTAAATCAAGGTAAATTTTATTCGCTTTCCTTGTATTAAGATATTTTACAGAACCTATAAAATATATTTACTACTCGTGCTGCTCTACCTTTTTAATTTTACTGTTTATGCCTTCCCACAGCACACACACATACACCTAAATATATATATATTATATATATATATATATATATATTATATATATATTATTATATATATATATATATATATATATATAAATATATAATATATATATATATATATATATATATATATTATAGGTAGGAGGCCAACGGCGTC
>JABUQX010104032.1:57500-63622 GCA_015478945.1 Trachelipus rathkii
ATAAATTATTGTTTTCAGCATAAGTCTTGAGATCAACACCTGTACCGTTATCGCTGCAAGATACAGTATTAGTAAATAAATCGTAAAAAGGACGCAAACATTGAGAATGTGAGTCTTCTTATATCATCTCATAATCACGACCGTATGGTTGACCATTCACGTGCAAACTGATACCTCTATGTCCGAAATGGGTAAATTTAAAGGCAGACTTTCTATAGTTTCCAGAATAAGCATCGTGTTCTACAATTCCTATTATTACCTTCTGAGGTAAAGCTACCATTGACCGATTGTTTAGTATATTATTACTCGATAAATCCCTTGGGTAAGTTAAAAATTTTAGTCTCAATTCTCTTGATTGGATATTTTGCTGTATCGATCAAAAGAGTTTTCTATATTTCCATATGTTTAAGGGGAGATAATTTCGCTTTACGTATATAAAGATAAGCATCCAGTAATTTAAAGATAGGCTTTGGTGCGGTAGGGGTTGCTAAAACAATGCTTTGAACATTAAGAGCAATTTGAGGTGTAGATCTATTTAACCTGATGCGGGTGTCCACTGATGGCAGAATAAGTCTTTCCTGAGAGAATATATCACCGTTTACACGTCCATAATATTCATACGTGTTATTTTTAGATTTAGCTGCGTTGGTTCTATGTTTCTCTACATCTTTTAAATTGTAATATCCACATGATTGCAGGTGAGACTCCTTCGCATCTTGAAAATAATTCAGTAAAGTTTCGATATAACTTCGATAAGGGTAGCTTGCAGCTGATGCTCCAAGAGATGTTTCATTTAAAAAACCCTCAAGTTGATTAAAACACGTATACAGGAAATTTGTCTCGGTGGATACTATGTGATCGGTGCCTGTGAGATCTGAACCATCCTTCGTTTACTAACTTATCTCAATATAAATACCTTCGAGGGTCACAGATATGGTCAAAGTGCAGGGATATTGAATTCGAGGAGGTACATCTGTATTTGTGATTAGTTGAACAGGGTAAATACTAATAAAATTTGATTCACTCACACTGATCTGTGTATAGTTCACGGAGAAGAGATCCAATTCACTCTTACAACAGTCGGGTCTGGAGGGGTGGAGGAAATGCAACTTGCTGGTACAATCGTCTGACGTACACTGAGGAGAGATTTGTTTAAACATTCCTTAAATACGAAATAGTTACAGGTTGTTATTATTTATTAAAAGCTACACTTATCAACGTTATTAAAGGGCAAACACATAATACCTTTTTCTTTAAGTGGTCCTTTCCTATTCCTTCTTTACAAGGTTTTTTACGGCGACCTACACCTTGACCAGTCATCTTACGCCGTATTTAATCAGTCAACGTTTTACAGCTGTTCGAGGGTCAATGCCACCCATAATATCCTGGAAAGTATCTATACCAGTCCTAGCTGCTTTTTTAGTGAGGTATTTACCTCCTGATTTAAACAAAGGGATAGCACGATGGATAACGAAGCAAAAATCCACATAGCCCGTATCCTCTGCATTCTTGATCGTCTGAAGACTCTTCTCTTTCCATTATTATTATTATTATTATTATTATTATTATTATTATTATTATTATTATTATTATTATTATTATTATTATTATTATTATTATTATTATTATTATTATTATTATTATTATTATTATTATTATTATTATTTAACGGAGCTTCCTTCTTATGTGTACTTTACACACTGATGTCCCAATTGTGAATGGGTATTAATTCCCTTCTACGTCTCTTATATAAATACGAATCGAACTCAGTTGGGTCTTACTCAAAGGTAAGTAGTGAACATTAGGGAATGTTATAACTCTACAATCTTTAGGAAAATGAACTACTCTTAACAAAGAGGCTTTACGTATTCCCTATACTGATGGGCTATAATAATCTGTGTAAACATAGACCATACCCCAAGGGAAAAAATTCTTGTAACAACTCGACAGGGTTACATACAAAATGTAATGAATTAGCAAAAGTTGTTTTTGAAGATGCTATATAATCATCAATAGTAGGCAGAAAATGAAATACAAGGCGTATAAAATTGCTAGCATCGTGGTTGTGGTTCACCTCTTCAGAAGGGTTATCTGTAAGACGAACACCCTTACGCCACCATGTATAGGGATCAAATTGGAAAGTGTTTAAATCGTGTAAATTTGCACCACGCCAAGATCTTAAAGACACCAGTTCCATTATCTCCCCCTTGGGTTTATTAGTGCGAAATATCAGGTCTTGACATATTCGACTTACTATGAATCGGTTATTAAAGTGTCTAAGTATGTCCAAGAGAGACTTGTATAACCCCCGCTTTATAGTAAACCTTTCCATGTAATATTCGATACCATTACGTTTCTGCATATGTAAACTATCAGTGTTACGCAGTTTCAAAGTGTTTTTTACAAATTCAACGCTTCTATAAATTATGAACGCACCTCGGTTAAGGGTTACATTCTCAATACTGGCATCAAGAATTATTTCACTTAATCCTGCTTCAAACATTTCTCTCTCGAAAGTTATAGGGTTCAATATTTCGGTATTAAAGTTCGATATTTTATTTTCATAGAGACCGAGGAAGGTAGCGTTAAATAGAAAAAATGATCGTCGGTAGACATGATTATTGTTTCACATATACTTATTTACACTATCGAAGCTTCTTCCGTATATGCACTTTACACACAGCTGTACCATATGTGAATGGGTAAGGGTTCCTTTCGACATCTCTTATATACACTCTTACGGTTCTAAATTGAGCATTATTCAGAGGTATATAGTGTACACTGGGAAAACTTATAACTCTGTCATCTTTAGGAAAATGTATCACTCTTAGTAACTGAGCCTTAGTGTTTCCAACATACTGGGGTTCTACAATATCGCTGTAAACATACGCTACACCGGGGTCGTGTAACATCTTTGAAGGGTCACATACAAAATGTAATGAATCATCGGTGTTGCTTTTTGCTACAAGCTAATCTAAATACTTTTCCGGATATAACGTATTAATTCGTTTAGAGGCGCTTTGATATCGTTAATTCTCAATATTTGTCATCACGTAAGTAACCTATATTTAAGAAACCAGTCTGAAGTGTGAAAAATAATTAAACTTCTATCTTTCAGGTTTACTTGAGCTTGAGACTATAATGTGATTTACACATTGTCTTCTTTGAATGTTTTATTAACTAGAAATACTAAATCTTTACAAATACGACTTGATTCAAATTGTTTGTTTAAGTCTACGAACACATCGGTAAGAGATTTATAGAGACCACGGTTTATTAAATATCTTTCAAAGAAATATTCTCTGTCGGCTCTCTCGATAACCCTCATATCTGTGTTAATTTTTAATACGTTTCTAACATTCTCAACCCCTCTAAATATTACAAACGCCATATGTGAATCAGGCATATTCTTTATACGCGCATCCAGTATCATTTCGCATAACCCTACTTCATACATTTCTTGTTCGAGTTTTATGGGACTCAATAACTCGGTAGTAAAGTCTGATATTTTATTTTCCGGATATAGGTCCATAGAAGCCATGATGGCGCGTTAAATAGAATGATCTCACTCTCCATGTTCCACAAGTAACTGATCAATGGTTTCCTAATTTCACTACATTTATATAGCTATTAAAGTTCACCTTGGTACTACCCATTTAACAAGAATACTGTTATTTTTACCGTTTACGATTACGTTTCCCTTTAGATCGTAATATTTTTTTTATATTTTTTATGCAGTAGGACTCAACTAATCTTAATTTTCTGTATTTCTTGTTTTTAGAATCCTCCTTTTATTTTTCACCATCTAAATCCTCAAGGATAGTAATAATTTTAACCTGTCTCTCCGGAATTCTCTGATGGTAATCTACTTTAAAACTTCTCCTGACCAATCCAGCTTCATACCCTTTTCTGAATTTTCTCAGTCCTGGATATCTCACATAATCTCCTACTTTAACACCCGTGTTATCTTTTATTTTCCCATTGTGTTGATAAGATACAGAAGGTTTTGTCTTCACCATCTCTACAGGGGTATTCTTAAGTGTTCTATGATAAGATCGATTATAGGAGTAAGCCAGGTCTTGTAGTATATCGAAATATTTAAATGTATTCATCTTCGTGAATACCAAATTTTTTTTTTTTTTTGAAAAAATAATATGCTTCATTGATATAGTCCTTTGTACTCTTTCAACTATCGCAGCTTTAATTAACTGAAAATGTGTTGTAGTACCCCATGTCATATCAGTAACTATTTCTTGAAACTCTTTACCTAAAATTCTGTACCTATATCTGTCCATATCATTTGGGATACTGCTATCTATCATTTATAATTCTCTGACTGCTGCATCCCAAAAAAAAAAAAAAAAAAACCAACAAAACGCAAAGTCTTTGATTTTTTTATCTTTTAAAACCCTTAACCATAAGTATCGGGAATATACATCTATCACAAAAAGAATATATTGATACCCATCTGTAAGATTTGTATTTTATCATATCTGTCAAATCTAACTGTCATATATTGTCTAAATGCGGGGCTATAGTTTTCCATGTCGGAAATTTTTTCGTATAGGTTTATGGAGGGTAAAAGCATCCTCACCTTCTAAATTTTTTTTTTAAATTCTTTTTTATTAATTTGACGAAACTTTGAAGCGAACCTTGAAATCCACGTAACTGTATGGCTGTTTTCACATCAAGTAATATTATCGACGCCTGCCTTAGTCTCCATGATCACATGACGTTACAATAAAAAATTATATTCTTTATACTGAAAGGTGATATAAAAACCGAATGTCTATATGAAATATTTTATTTTTAATTACAAAATAATATAACCATTTTAACAGTTACAAATCTAAAACATAGCAGATGTACTACAGACAGATAACATAGGTTTATATACATTATTTTTAAATTACAAGCTATACAAGCATATATAAAAAAGTACAATAAATAATTAGGAACTAATCCATTTTGAAGCGTATTTGACTTTCCCTTTCTCTAAAATTGAACGAAAAAGTGTCTTAATGTTAAACTTTAATCTGTCCGATCAAAAGAAGTAGCGCAGAGGACTGCATCTGATCTAGGAGACATTGTAATAATTATCCAGATCCGATAATCTTTGTTTATTACTGGATTAAGTTATCGGAATTAATAGTCTGAAGGCTCTTGTTGATCCTGTTCCCATCCTGTACAGTGAGCCTTCCTCCAATCACGCGAGAGATCGGATATCCAAGTCAACAATATTCGAACCAGCTATTGTTCTCCGTCAATAATGATTTGACCTAGCCGTTTCCATGTAATCTGATCTTTTAAAATATTATTAGAGCTAAACCCGTTTTCTTACTTCTCATTGGTAAGCTTTCCTCCAGTACATGTTTAAAATTATCTTCTCTTTTCACCTCAATCTTAGTATCTGATGCTAGAGCTGAATCTTCCTTAGGTGAATTTAATAAAGCTTTTAGATCTACTAATTTTTGTATAGCATTTTTGATATAGGATTCTTTCTCATGAATGTTGAACATCAGAGTTTAATAGTCGAACTATTGGGCATCTCGTATAAAAATGTGCTACAACTAATCATATAAACCAAAGGTTTGTTGGAGGCAAATGCTGATGAGGCTATACCTCACTCTGTGCATCTGATGTTGACTGAGGTTGTTCGGTCTGAGGGCTGTGTGTTGTTGATGTTGTTGTTGTTGTTGTTGTTGTTGTTGTTGTTGTTGTTGTTGTTGTTGTTGTTGTTGTTGTTGTTGTTGTTGTTGTTGTTGTTGTTGTTGTTGTTGTTGTTGTTGTTGTTGTTGTTGTAATTCATCTTCTCATAATCGTTGTAGGGTAAAACCACTACCTTCTTCATCATTGAGAAGCCACTTGGTTATTAAAGGGGCTATAACGGAAAAGAGTAAGGGGGACCGCATCCGATTTTTTGTATACTTCTTTTTATTTTTAAGTTTTTTTACGTACCAGCAAGTTTTTTTAATGATGTTTCTTTGACGACGTAGTTTTACCTTCTGAGGTCTGTTTAAAGGAAGATTTCTTCTTTATAGGAATACCAATTCAAGCAATAGATTGTATAGATTTTTCATCTCACAGATCAGTTTACGTTTTTCAGAAGTTTCAGGTTTTTT
>JABUQX010104033.1:0-2500 GCA_015478945.1 Trachelipus rathkii
ATAACTATAATTATTTCAAAGTTTCTTAAACTTCTATAATAAATCAATCATTATCTTGAAGCAAGAATTTATTATTTGCTGTTAATAACTTTTTGTTTATAAATTTTATAACTAATCAAGTTTTAAAATAACTTTACTAAAATTTTATGAAATTTTATTAAAACATAATATTTTACGTACCTAAAACAATAAATCAGTAAATCAGTAAGGTCAGCCCTAGCACCCCTCTACACCAAGCTATGCACGTTGTTGTTCTATGACTTCTGCTTTACATCATCTTTTAGCCATGTAATAATATACAAAGAAACAAAATAAGTTCTTCTCTGCTCACATAACATGTATTTTATTTAAATCTTTCTAATTCTTATTTAAAAATAACAATTATTCACTAACATTTATATTATTTACCTCGATGTTAATAAAAAAAAATTTCAAAGTTTTTTAAATAATGCCAGGTTTTCCTCATTATTATTATTATTATCTATGTACATTGACAATCCCATCACGAGAAAACACAACATCCCCGCAATCCTTACAGATACGAAACTGACCTCTCTCTGTAAATGTGTTGTAGGATAATCTTTTTGTATCCCGGGGCGAATTAAGCCAATTCAGGTCAAAATATATTTCAAACTGACCCTTTTTCTGTAAAATGTGGTGCATTAACCACGTTAGGCCTAAATTTAGGCACTAATTTAGATAAGCCCTTTTTGTAGACGGCGTAATTTAATCCTAATACATAGGTCAAAAGGTAATTCCCGTATAGACAAAAATCATTGTTATTATTATTTTTTAATAAATATTTTCAAAAAAATTAGAGCATCGTAAGACCTTTAAGCAGGTAAACAAGGAAATGTTTTCCTTACTTGTGATTGGTCGGGGTAATCCTTATCTCTATATGAATGATCTCGTATGTGATTGGTCGAGAATTATTTTTATCGTCTTTTTGAAAATTACTTGTTCTTTCAAACTTGTATTTTGAGCAGGTGTGTGTTTTATTATCTTTTTTAGACCCAAACTCATTTTAAAATCATAGTCATTTTAGCTGTTAAGCGGTGCACAAGTTATCTGAATTGATTAAAAGTGTTTATTTTTACTAGTGTATATCATATTTATAAATAAATACTTACATTGAGGAATAATTTTATTAATTTCACTAGAATAGAATAATAATTAACTTCACTAGTTCATAAAGCCTAACCACCACAGGGCTGCAGCATGAGCCCACCGCGCAAAGCAGCCAACCCGCACCCGCTGGTGCGTCCCGCCCTACCCGCCGCCGCGTGCGCCCGCAGGCGCCAAATTTCCGCTTCCCGCCGCGCCGCGTGCGCACCCAGCGCAATATCCCGCGCGAAATTATTATTATAGAACACGCATACACACACACACACATACACACGCACACATACACACACTCACTTACACATATAAATGTATAATTTACTAAAACATTTTATTTTTATTTTTATTATATATACTTAGTGTTATTTACTTCATGCCTATTGTTATTATTATTTAGAACACACATACACAAACACGCACACATGCACACACACACGCACACCACGCACACTCACTTACACATGTAACGTATAATATATATCTGAACATTTTAATTTTTATTTTATTATTAATACTTAGTGCTATTTACTTCACCTATTGTTTATTATTCATTTTAGAACACACCTGCACGCACTCCCAACACACACACAACACACACAACACACCACACACACACACACACACACACACACACACAACACACACACACTGCACACACTTACACAACATCACACATACACACTTACACCATACGCAGCCCACCACTCGATATTTGATTCCTCAACTTTGATGCCTCAGCTTTTGATGCCTCAACTTTGATGTCTCAGTTTTGAGGCATCAAAGCTTTGAGGCATCAAAAGCTGAGGTATCAAAGTTGAGGCATCAAAAGCTGAGGCATCAAAAGTTGAGGGATCAAAATATCGAGTGGGTGGGTGCGTATGTGTAAGTGTGTATGTGTGTGTGTAAGTGTGTGTGTGTGTGTGTGTGTGTGTGTGTGTGTGTGTGAGTGCGTGCATGTGTGTTCTAAATAATAATAACAATAGGCATGAAGTAAATAGCACTAAGTATAATAATAAAATAAAAATAAAATGTTTTAATAAATTATACGTTATGTGTAAGTGAGTGTGCGTGTGAGTGTGTGTGTGTGTGTATGTGTGCGTGTTTGTGTATGTGTGTTCTAAATAATAATAACAATAGGGATGAAGTAAATAACACTAAGTATAATAATAAAATAAAAATAAAATGTTTTAATAAATTATACGTTATATGTGTAAGTGAGTGTGTGTATGTGTGCGTGTGTGTGTGTGTGTATGCGTGTTCTAAATAATAATTCGCGCGGAAATATTGCGCCTGCGGGCGCACGCGGCGGCGGAAACGCGGAAATATGCAGCCTGCGGGGCGCACGCGGCGGGCGGGAACGCGGGGACGGGGACGCGGC
>JABUQX010104033.1:10000-22500 GCA_015478945.1 Trachelipus rathkii
TAGTATATACCTCTTTCAATGGTTGTAATCCTCATTATTTAAATTCTCATTCATTTTAATCTTACTTTCGAAGTCGACACTGTCATCAAACGGTGATAATATTGTTGCATCTTCAGATAAATACCATAAGTGCTTCCTAAATTTATTTAAAGTTGCTTCAGATATAGCAGGATCTATGGTCTCGAATTGTTTTAAGGATTTTAAAAAACACAAATCTTGATATGGAGCTGATGCAGCTGAATGACTCATATACCATGGTTTAATGTAGACTTTTACGATGAAAAAGTAATCATTCTTAAGGACAGTATATCTTCATCACATAATTTAAGCTCATACCTTTATAAATACACAGTGGCAGCTCGTGAACCGAAAACATGGGGAGGCACATCATAAATAAATAAATAGTATATATATATATATATATATATATAATTATATTATATATATATATATATATATAATATATATATAATATATATATAGTATATATATATATATATATTATATACTATATATATATATAATATATATATATATAATAATATATATATATATATATATATATATATATATATATATACTGTGGGAGAACCAAACCTCTGAAAAGGAATGGCAAACTCACTAATGCTCTTTACGTTTGAGATTATTTATTAATGAATTAAGCCTGCTGATTTATGGAGTGCTGCTTGCTCGTTTTGGGATTTTGTAATTGTAAGTGATTTTACCATTTGATTTGCACTCGTAACTCTCGTTTAAAGTGAAGAAACATTTAAATTTACGTAATTAATAAATTCCTCAGGTGTAAACTTTTAGTTTAACAGACAATGTATGAGGATCGGTTTTATAAACTTGTGATGAAAACAAACTATCTTATTTGTATTAGTAAGATTTATTTTACGATATAAGTTAATCATTTATTCTAATTCTTTGTCTCGAACAATGCCTGGTTATAGCCAGAAAAATATTGGGATTACCAACCTTTTTTTGGGTTGGCAGTAGTGAAATTTTATTGGAGTGAAAATAACTTTATTATTTTATTATTACATTTCAAAATGATTTAAGGTTTCTGCTGAAATATTAACTTTTTTTTGCTGTTTGTTCAAATAATTTAGCACCTTGTCTCCGTGGAAGTCCTTTAAAGAAGAAACTTTGCCTCCAAGTCCCCGTGTCCTGCTTTCGTAGCGAAAGTGTTTATGATTTCCTGTTGTATAAAGTTGTAACATTTTTTTAAGATTTAATTGATTTATTTAATTTAATGTATGAACTAAGAATAGGGTAAATATGTATATCGTGTTCTATTATATATTCGAAAATTAAAGGTTTATTTTTGTCCTCCTCCTCCATTTGAAAATTGCTAGTTTACACAGAAAAGGTTATTAAAAGATTGTGACTGATTGCCGATGACAGTTGAATCCGGCAACAATACCACTATATCATTTTCTTTTTCAGTATTCATTTTTTCATATTTCAAAATTACAACTAAAATTATTAACAAAAATATAGTAAATTTTAGTATAACTCTCTCTCCTCTCAATATATATATATATAGTATATATATATTATAATATATTATTATAATATATATATATATATAATATATAATAATATCAATAATATATATATATTATATATATTATATATATATATTATATATATATATATATATATATATATATATATATTATATATATCTATATATATATATATATATATATATATATATATATATATATATATATATTAAATAAGATTTTTTTATTTAATTTAAAAAAATGGTTTTCTTTATTTTGTTTCACATATTTATTGCAAAGGGGCAACTCTACTTGCCAAATTTGGGAGGAGTTATTTTATGACGTGTTCGAGAGGAGGCTTTGTGGAAAAATCCTCAAAATAAGCAAAATATGAATAAGGTTTCTTTACGTTGCCATGACAACCAGTGTTTTGAAAGGCATTATAATTATGCTTTCTTGGAGGCACAAATCAAAATTCCTCCAGTCAATGATCCTTATGAAAAATAATGTTTCGCAAGAGAATAAATGATCTTAATGTAAAATTAGCGTTCTTGTATAACATTTTAAACATTATTTTAATAGTAATAAATAGTAATTTGAATTATTTTATTACATTAGTTGCTTCTTTTTTTTTTTTAGAGAAGGCCCAGCCTCCTGTGCTTCCCCCGTAAAACCGCGCCTGTAAATACATCTTTAGAGAATAAAGTGCTCTGGCTATCCAACGAGCTTGGTGCCTAGCACCCGGAGGACGGATTTTGAAATTTCTATCAATATCTCCACCCGAATAGATTATACTTAGTTCAATTAACTCGAGGTGATTACTTCGTAGACTTTTTTTTATTAATTCTTTGTTAAGAAAGTTAAGCATTTCATACAACTAAGATTAGCTAAAACCCGTTTTTAGCATATCGTTATCATGGTGATAATTATTTTTATTTATTTTATTCCAGTTGTCCCTAAATGACTTGAAAAATGGTATTTCTGGACCATATTGCTTCACGTATTTTACTTTCAAGTGCGCTACGCAATACTAGCACATGTATATGTGTGATGACGGCATGGAGAAAAAAGTAACTTTTAAAATTTGTTCAATGAGTGTAACAATACCATTGAACCTACCCGTATGTGATGCACAACAAAGATTTTGGGATCTATCCTGTAATTCCCAGTTGTTTAAAGCATTAATTACTGCTTCCGCTTGTTCCCTCATGATGAATTTTGTAACTCTGGAACACCAATTAATTGTTCATTCTCTCCATATGTAATAACTATTGGAAGCATTTTTCTCTTCGGATATCCAACATTTAAGAAAAGGATCAGTTTTCCATCCCAATGAGCTGTAACAAAATCAGGGATATTTTCACTAAATAAAGATTTGATATCTTGAGCACGTTTCTTTCTTAGTCTTTTTTTCCGAGCTCATTTGGATAGTAGATTGATTTATAGAAGGAATATCGACATCGTGTCCCATGGCTTCTGCTGTCGCCTCAACAACATATACAGCATCTTGTATGCTCAATTTGCATCTGTCTAAGATTGCCGCCAATTTTGGTATCATCATATCTATTATCCCTCTCTTTGATACATTAGTGTCTGCTGTATTCTCTTAAGCTTTTGAAACAAATTCTTCGTTAGAGCCTTCAGATGAATTAGAACTTGAGGTATCACATTTATCAGATGTTGGAGCAACATATGCAGTTGCTACCGATTCTTCATATATAGTTTGACAACGAATTTTTTCACTTATTTTGTTTTCTCTTGCTATTTCTTTATTTGAAAGTTTTTTGTCTACACCAGCCATGTAGCCTGTCTTGTCCTGGTTCTCTTTGTCTCTGCAAGAAGATTATGTCTTTTCCAATTTTCATCATATCAAGAACATTTGCTTGTGCCATATCAAACAGACTGTCCAAATTATTAACAAATGCTTTTTCACGTTCTCTAAAGATCTTCGGAGATTTTTTTACATTTCTTTTTTGTAGATTTTTCTATTCACAATATAGGTTTGTTAATTGTCTTGCACAGTTGGCAAATAATTTTGTTGGCATCCTTGCTTTTTGCCAAAATATTATTCACGCATAACTTTACACTTTCACTTACCGTGAGCTTAACTTCACGGGTATTATAAAATATAACGGCTAATATTTGGCGATTAGATGGAAATTTAGCTCCAATTATTTGGTTGTTCAACTGCCCAACTTAAAACACGGAGGAATCGTCGCCTTTCAAATAGTGCGACATTTTTAATTTTGTTTTTCTAAATCCACATCACCCAATCCTTTCGGACTACAAACCCAACACTAAAGTTGAGAAAAATTAACTTAAACTTGGTCAGTAGGTGCCTTAGATTAGTTAAGAAAAAATAGTGGAAATTACCAGTTGGCAACAATCGCAAGCATAACTTTTTTTTTTATTTATTTACTTTTTTTTTTACACAGATACTAGATATATTACTACTGAAATGGTAAATGCTACTTATTTATATTGATAAATTATTATTAACAAATGATAAGCGTGCAGCAAGGTTTTATATATATATATATATATATATATATATTAATTATAATATATATATATAATTATATATATATATTATATATATATATAATATATATAATAATTATATATATATATTATATAGTATATATATATATGCTCCTCCACTCGTGCTACTCGTGCTCAGAACGAGTTTAACATTATAAGATCCTGTTTTTGCAATTTCATAATGTTAACGCCACATCCAAATTTTTTCTTATTTTTTTGAAATTTATTACATAATAAATATAAAAGATTATGCAAAAAATTAAAACGAAAATATAAGAATAACCCCTATTAAAATAACCTTTTTACCATATGCGGCGCTAATGCCCAAATCCGTTGTGCTGAATCGGACCGTTGGTCTGAATCTTGACAGTCCAAATAAACTGAAGAAATACTATGTTTATCAAATAATATGTTTAAAAACTATACATTATAAAAATAATAATTTTATAACAAATAATATTTAATAAAACAAATAAAATATTAAAAAAATACTAAAATACCTTAAAAATAATGAAGGAAAAATATTAGTTATAATTATTTTAAAATATATAAATGTATTGTTAACCATGAATCAACTATATAGAAAACGTTTAACATTAAAAAAACGTTTAGCAGGAATATCCAAGATTTATTAATATATAATAATATAATATTATATATCTAATATATATATATATATATATATATATATATATACATATATATATATTATATATAATATAATATATATATATATATATATATATACTATATATATATATATATATATATAATAATATTATATATATATATATATATACTATATATATATATATATTTATATATTATAATATAATACCCATTATATATATATATTATATAATTTATAATATATATATATTTATATATACTATATATTTATATATATATATATTTATATAATATATATATATATATACTATATATATATATAACATATAATATATATATATTAATATATAATATATATACTATAAATATTATATATAATATAAGATATAATATAGAGAGGAGAGAGAGGAGAGAGAGAGAGAGAGAGAGAGCAGGAGAGGAGACACGAGTAGTAAAAAAGTTACTGGAAGTCGCCACTCGCAATTTATATATATTATATATAATATATATATATTATATATATATATAAATATATATATATATATAATTATATATTACCGTTTCAAAAGTCATCTTAGACTGTTTTATTCAACTTATAATTTTCCATGGGTTTGGTAATTCTTTAACATATAAGCCGTTATACCTTTATTACATTTTTATCTGATATGCCGAGATATATAAAATAATGTTCGGGATTTTCTTTAATTTATTCCATAAAAATTAATTTCTTATTAAAACAGTAACACAGCTGTTGCTTTATCATTTGAAGGTACATAATAACAGTCTCTACCGTAACAATTCAAAATTTCACAAATCAGTAATATATACAAATCAAAAATATAATATCCATTGCAAACTCAATAAACAGTTTAAACCGGCTAGCATCAATTCGTGGCTTTACAAACACAACAGTAATGTAAATTTCCATAAACAGTAACATCAGTAAATCAGGGAACCAGTAACAGTTCACAAAACCGAGATATATGCAAGCCAGAAAATATAATACTCCTTTCAAATTCGATAAACAATTTTAGACCGGTTTATACTTATAACAGTGTCCTAAACAGTAATTTAAATTTTCATAAACAATAGCACAAGTAACCAGTAGCAGTTCATAAAACAATAATAAATGCAAATCAGGACATACAATATTCAATTCAATAAACAAATAAATCGGTTGGCATCAATTCATGGCTTTACGAGTCGAACATACGCTATAACAGTTTTTCAGTAGTAACCTTAAAGCTAACATATATGACGTATAAAATCTAAAAATACCTTTTACCAAAATAAAACACCTTCTGCAACTACAAACTTTTATGCGGCTTTTTTTGACAAAACGCCGTAACCATGGCAACCATCTGACACTTCAAGCCGTACAAGTTACTATCGTTTTTTTAAATCAAGAATTTCCCTGAGCAAATCTGTCGTGGCTTTCAATGTTACACCTTTGTTCTTAACTCCAATAGCTATCATTAACTCTGGATGATGCACTTGGGAGACACGAAACATCGTCTCAACTATATCTTAACTTTTCAGGCTCGAATTACATATCGCCCCCACATTAGTTCCCCTAGAAATAAAAATAACACTTATTAGTTTCACTTGTAAACAAAATAACAACCTTTAAATAAAATCTTAATCAAATCTTATACATACCGATACGGGGCTTTTCCTTAACTTCCTGTACCTGCGCAATCTGGTCTTAAACAAACTTTTCAATTACCTCAGTCCATGTCATCTGTTCTTAGTTGGTTAATCCTCGCTATGACACATCTCCCTACCCAAGTTTGGGTACCAAACTTAACAAGAAACACAAAAAAAAATTTTAACCAACCTCATTCTATAACTTTTCCTGTAATTTCCATTCTGTCTGTCTGTTTTCCTTTCTTCTTCCTTCATTCCGCTGTACTTTCTTTCCTCAGTTCAATTCTTGCTTTCCTTTTCCTCCCCCTTGCAAAAAAAATACAAAATAATAATAATAATAATAATAATAATAATAATAATAATAATAATAATAATAATAATAATAATAATAATAATAAGACCCTATCTAATATGTACAACCTAATAATAATAATAATAAAAATAAACCCTATCTAATATGTACACACTTTTAGAGACCTCCTTACATTTACACAACATACCAATAAAACAAAATAATAATAACGATAATAAACATAAAAATAATCATATCATAATAATAATAATAATAAACATAGTAATAATAAATAATAGGGTCCGTCCAGCACACTACGAAGCCGCCAATATTACCGTTTCAATGTCTCTTTAATAAACTGTATCTTATTCAACTTATAATTTTTCCATGGGGTTGGTAATTCTTTACATATAACAGTAACCTTTCTTATGTTGTGCTGATACGCGGAGGTATATAAAATAGTTCGGGATTTTCTTAATTTATTCCATAAACAATTTAAACTTTCTCTTTTCATAAACAGTAACACAGCTGTTGCTTTATCATTTGAAGGTACATAATAACAGTCTCTACCGTAACAATTCAAAATTTCACAAATCAGTAATATATACAAATCAAAAATATAATATCCATTGCAAACTCAATAAACAGTTTAAACCGGCTAGCATCAATTCGTGGCTTTACAAACACAACAGTAATGTAAATTTCCATAAACAGTAACATCAGTAAATCAGGGAACCAGTAACAGTTCACAAAACCGAGATATATGCAAGCCAGAAAATATAATACTCCTTTCAAATTCGATAAACAATTTTAGACCGGTTTATACTTATAACAGTGTCCTAAACAGTAATTTAAATTTTCATAAACAATAGCACAAGTAACCAGTAGCAGTTCATAAAACAATAATAAATGCAAATCAGGACATACAATATTCAATTCAATAAACAAATAAATCGGTTGGCATCAATTCATGGCTTTACGAGTCGAACATACGCTATAACAGTTTTTCAGTAGTAACCTTAAAGCTAACATATATGACGTATAAAATCTAAAAATACCTTTTACCAAAATAAAACACCTTCTGCAACTACAAACTTTTATGCGGCTTTTTTTGACAAAACGCCGTAACCATGGCAACCATCTGACACTTCAAGCCGTACAAGTTACTATCGTTTTTTAAATCAAGAATTTCCCTGAGCAAATCTGTCGTGGCTTTCAATGTTACACCTTTGTTCTTAACTCCAATAGCTATCATTAACTCTGGATGATGCACTTGGGAGACACGAAACATCGTCTCAACTATATCTTAACTTTTCAGGCTCGAATTACATATCGCCCCCACATTAGTTCCCCTAGAAATAAAAATAACACTTATTAGTTTCACTTGTAAACAAAATAACTACCTTTAAATAAAATCTTAATCAAATCTTATACATACCGATACGGGGCTTTTCCTTAACTTCCTGTACCTGCGCAATCTGGTCTTAAACAAACTTTTCAATTACCTCAGTCCATGTCATCTGTTCTTAGTTGGTTAATCCTCGCTATGACACATCTCCCTACCCAAGTTTGGGTACCAAACTTAACAAGAAACACAAAAAAAAATTTTAACCAACCTCATTCTATATAAAATATATATATAATATATATAATATATATATATATTATTATATATATATATATATATATATCAGTGATGGGCGAATCCGGCAACTTTTGGATTCGAATCGTAGGATGTTAATGGCATCGTTAATGGGGATATTGATGTGAAGTGATTCAATATCAAAACTGGTCATGAAATAGTTGTGAAGAATAATAGTGGATAGCCAGTTCTTGAATTGGTAGGAATTCTTTATTGTAAAATCATTAGTTGAAAATGGGGTTAGTAGAGGGACTAAGAATTTTGCCAGTTTATAATTGTGAGTCGTAAAAGCTGTTAAAATGGGTCTGATCGGTACGTTATTCTTAAGTATTTTCGGGAGGGCGTACAAAATGCCGGGGGACGAACCATGAGCATATATTTCATTAAAAATAGATTTGCTGATTTTATCTGCTTTTAGGAGTTTTCTAAGGTAACGGTTTACTTTGTCTTCTAGAGAGAGAGAGAGAGACAAATTAATGGGGTTTTGTTAGTGATAGGGTTAAATTTTGACGTGTTGGTAAGGATGTTTTTTAACTTGGCGACGTAATCTGATCTGTTCATTAATACTATTCCTTGACCTTTGTCTGGTCTGCAAATAATGATAGAGGTATCTTCTTTAAGAGATTTTAGTGTAACAAAGTCAGATCTTGAAATCAAAAATGAAAAATTTTTCTTGGG
This sequence comes from Trachelipus rathkii, assembly GCA_015478945.1. NCBI lineage: Eukaryota > Metazoa > Arthropoda > Malacostraca > Isopoda > Trachelipodidae > Trachelipus > Trachelipus rathkii. Next base: position 18,942 of record JABUQX010104033.1, read on the forward strand.
TTGAATTTATAAAATTGTTTATGGATGATTTAAATTAATTTTTAGGGTGACCATTTTAAAATCTAAATTATAAGGTTCATGATTCTTTAGAATGTGAAGCAAATTCTTAAATGCTCCAAAATAATTAATGAAGTTAATATTAAATCGTGGGAGGTTAAAATTTAAGCCTAGGCCTAGTAACCTCTTTTCATTGGAAGAGAGTAATTTATCTGAGAGGTTAAAAATGTATTTGTCAGGATCTGGGAGGACGCCGTCAAAATGTAAATTGAGCGATCTTAATTTATTTTTATGTCTAGATTTGCACACATCTATCCGTTTTGAAACAAGCGTTGATAACTTATTAGTAACAAAAAGAAAATCTATATACGATAAATCACTTTGTAAATTACTATATCACACATGGTAACGATCATCTATTTGTTTCCATTCTCTAAACTTAAAAGCTATTTCTTTATTCAATAATTTAAATTGAAAACCACGGTACAAATTACTGTTATAAAATCGTTTAGTAAATAATTTAAATCTGATGAATTTCGGGATAATATTATAAGCCTTACATAATTTGAGGAATTCGAGGTCCAGTTTGCGCTTCTGTCTTTTGTAACTTAGTCCCTCCAATTGTCTGATTGCACCAGTAGTGGCTTGGCCATATCTCTGTCGTATTATATTGATCCAACTCTTAGTAGTGGGGAATCTTAATTTAACAACGAAAAGCAACACCAGGGCTTTAGACAACAACATGGAGAGATCTTTATTAACAAGAATAAACGACGTTTCGGAACTCGACTGATTCCATCATCAGGCTACAAATAATAAATAAAAATAGAACTAGTACAAATAAATGAAATAATCTAACGTTATAAAACTAAAAACATTGAAGCAGTTAAATTCAAAAAGCATACATTTGTTTAAATTAAGTCACAAAAATGTTACAAAAAACAAAAGTAAATTAACAGAATTAGAAACTCAAAAACAATCATGGCTAGTATTAAAATTATATAACAACATTATCAAAATGAATAAGTGGTATTTATAATTATATGAGGGGTAACTTTTCAAAAATTTCTTATAATTAATTAGCTATCTTATAAACAGAGAACGAACACGTGAGGAAACTTACTTAGTCACAATGAAATGTATTACACTCGAAAAAAACATAAATACAGGTGAAGGCGGACAGCACTTTCCATCTGGGAGGTTAAAGCAGTAGTAGTTTAAACGGGCCACTATCGTTGTTGAGGGAGGGTTTGATGTCGGCAATATGTAAAGATTCTAAAATATTTAGGTTGGTTGGTGATTTTGTTTGGGTTAGTATGGAAAAATTTGTGTGATTGAAGGAATGGTCGTGCGTGTGAGCGTGGTCACGTATAGCGGAGTGTGAAGGGGAATTGAGTATAAGGTTGGTGCGTGTGGAAACACCTCTGTGCTCATCTACTCTTACGTTGAGTTGGCGTAAAGTACTACCAACATAAACGGCATCACAGCCGTTACAATTGAATTTGTAAATAACAGAAGAGCGGAGTAGCGAGGGTGTTTTTTCTTTATGATTACAAAAAGAAGCAATTGTAAAGGAGGAATTGAAAATCAAATTGATGTTTAATTGTGGGAAACTATTATTTAAAACGTGAGCAAGGTCTTTACGTAGTTTAGTGTAAATGTGTTCATAATAAGGTAGAGGAATATACAACTTCAGTTTAGGGGTTAAGAAAATAATGGGGGGAGGGTCTAATTCAGCGTTTAAGAGATTGTTGATAAATTTGTTTATGAGAGAGAGAGGGAAGAGGTTTGATACGAAAAAATTTGACAGAAATGTAAATTCTTTGTGTAACAAACTATAAGTGGAAGATAGATGAAAGGCTCTGTATAAAAGGGTTTTAATACTATTACATTTGAAAGCAAGGGGGGTATGGCTGAAAAAGTTTAAAACCCTTTTAACCTCTCAGATAAATTACTCTCTTCCAATGAAAAGAGGTTACTAGGCCTAGGCTTAAATTTTAACCTCCCACGATTTAATATTAACTTCATTAATTATTTTGGAGCATTTGAGAATTTGCTTCACATTCTAAAGAATCATGAACCTTATAATTTAGATTTTAAAATGGTCACCCTAAAAATTAAACAAATCGTCCATAAACACTTTTATAAATTCAACCCAAGGAAAATTTTTTCATTTTTGATTTCAAGATCTGACTTTGTTACACTAAAATCTCTTAAAGAAGATACCTCTATCATTATTTGCAGACCAGACAAAGGTCAAGGAATAGTATTAATGAACAGATCAGATTACGTCGCCAAGTTAAAAAACATCCTTACCAACACGTCAAAATTTAACCCTATCACTAACAAAACCCCATTAATTTGTCTCTCTCTCTCTCTAGAAGACAAAGTAAACCGTTACCTTAGAAAACTCCTAAAAGCAGATAAAATCAGCAAATCTATTTTTAATGAAATATATGCTCATGGTTCGTCCCCCGGCATTTTGTACGGCCTCCCGAAAATACATAAGAATAACGTACCGATCAGACCCATTTTAACAGCTTTTACGACTCACAATTATAAACTGGCAAAATTCTTAGTCCCTCTACTAACCCCATTTTCAACTAATGATTTTACAATAAAGAATTCCTACCAATTCAAGAACTGGCTATCCACTATTAATCTTCACAACTATTTCATGACCAGTTTTGATATTGAATCACTTTACACCAATATCCCCATTAACGATGCCATTAACATCCTACTAGAAAACATTTTTGAAATAAATACCCAATTTAATGGTTTTAATAAGAAAGAATTTAAAACACTTTTGCAACTTGCAGCCCAAGATACATACTTCTTTTTTGATAATGTATTATATACACAAACTAATTCCCTAGCTATGGGCTCACCATTAAGCTCAATCCTGGCCAATGCATACTTGATACACCACGAAAAAATCTGGCTTGAAAATTGTCCCCCCTCTTCAAACCTACTTTCTATAAAAGATATATGGACGATACGTTCCTACTTTTTACAGATAAAAACAAAATTCCATATTTTTTTGACTATGTAAACTCACAGTTACCAAACATAACTTTCACACATGAGGACGAATCGGAGAGCTCCCTTCCTTTTTTGGATTTATTCATCAGAAAAACCTCATCAGATTTCTCCACGTCAATTTTTAGGAAAAAGACCTTTACAGGACTTGGCTTAAACTTTTTCAGCCATACCCCCCTTGCTTTCAAATGTAATAGTATTAAAACCCTTTTATACAGAGCCTTTCATCTATCTTCCACTTATAGTTTGTTACACAAAGAATTTACATTTCTGTCAAATTTTTTCGTATCAAACCTCTTCCCTCTCTCTCTCATAAACAAATTTATCAACAATCTCTTAAACGCTGAATTAGACCCTCCCCCCATTATTTTCTTAACCCCTAAACTGAAGTTGTATATTCCTCTACCTTATTATGAACATATTTACACTAAACTACGTAAAGACCTTGCTCACGTTTTAAATAATAGTTTCCCACAATTAAACATCAATTTGATTTTCAATTCCTCCTTTACAATTGCTT
>JABUQX010104034.1:0-2500 GCA_015478945.1 Trachelipus rathkii
AGAAGAATCCAAAGTTTTGCCTGAATGTAAAAAAAAAAAAAATTATAAAAAAAAAAATAAAAATTATATCTCAAAACTACAATAGCTACAGCGAAAAGGTACATTTTTGAATCCTGGTAAAATTTCACATAAGAAAATGTAAAAAAAATAATAATAAAAAAAAAATTTTGTTAATAATTATAGTAATATGATTAGAAGGCCTATTTAGAGACCTTTTATTGGTTTCTCGTTAAAATAAATAGACTTTCTATTAAATTTTGCTTTATACGGCACACTAGGGGGCTCGAGCCGAGCCGACGGGGAACATAGGGGGGACGTTTTCCATACCCCGTAGGGGAGGGGCGGAGGAACCCCCGCGACACCCAAATACCAAAGAGCGGGGGTTCCGGAGACCCTCCCCGGAGGGGGGGAATTAGTCCTACCCCGTAGTTCCCCGGAAGGCCGAGAGACCCCGACTCCTGCCATCGGTGCGGTATACCCTTGGGGTATTCTTTAGTAAAAAAAAAAAAAAGCAAAATTTAATAGAAAGTCTATTTATTTTAACGAGTAACCAATAAAAGGTTTCTAAATAGGCTCTCTAATCATATTACTATAATTATTAACAATAAATTTTTTTTTTTTTTTTTACATTTTCCTATGTGAAATTTTACCAGCTGATTCCAAAAATGTATTCTTTTCGCTTTATTTATTTTATTTTTTGAATATAATTTTTTTTTTTTTTTTTTTTTTTTTTTTTTTTTTTTTTTTTTTTTTTACATTTCCATGGCAAACTTTGGACCAGCATTCCAGCAATGTATTCCGTTTTACTGTAGCATTAATAGTTTTTAAGATACATATGACGGTCTATTCCAGACGCTGACCATATATATATATATATATATATAAATATATATTAGTATATATATATAATATATATATATTATATATATATATATATATATATATATATAATATATATATATACTATATAAATATATATATAATATATATATATATATATATATTAATATACTGGTATTATATATATATATATATATATATATATATATATATATATATTAGAGGTGTACCGGAATTCCGGTCCGGCCGGAATTCCGGCCGGAATTTGACATTTTTTTCCGGTTCCGGTTCCGGCCGGAATTTTTCAAAATTCCGGCCGGAACCGGAATTACTAATTTACTTCTGAGAAAAAATTTGCTGGAAGAGATTTATTTTATATAACTCATAGCCCATCTTTTAACAAAATATAATAGTAGCCTTGTGTAGTATTCATACAGTGTATCACATACCTACAGTATTATTTGAATAAAGTTTACTCAAATACCTCAAAATATAGGATTATAAGATATTCACATTAAATTCAAATTTAATTTCCAAGAAAAACTGTTCACCAGTATTGGGCGATATTTTATAACCTTTTCTCAAATATATTTCCTGCTTCTGAAAATGAAAATAATTTCTCTGAATATATGGATGAGACTGGAAAGGAGAGCAATTTTTGGGCTAATACTGCTATATTTGGAAATTTAGCTTTGTTCATATTCCACCAATTAAGGAATTCTTTTCCCAGATTAGAAATTGATTTTTCTGGTTAAAAAAAATCAATTTCTTTAAGAATTTCACCTTTTGAAGAGCCACTGAGTTTTCTTTTTTTCCTTTTTACACTAACTGACTCGCTGTTACTTTCACTTTCTTCAAACTTATAAAAACTAAGTAACTTTGCAGTAATTTCTTTTCTTAATGCTCCTGATGATTTTGAGGTACTTGGCAAATCTAAGTTTATTGTAGATAATGCTCGTTTCTGAAAATGATTCATCGCATGAACCTTCTTCTTCTGTACTGTTACTACTATTATCACTTTCTACCTTCAATTATTTGCATATTTCTTCAAGAATCCATTTTCTACTCAATTCTCTTATTTCATTAGAAAATAAAGTCAGTTAGTATCTTGGGTCTACTACAGTATTTAAAGCAATTATCTTGTTTTGATATATGTCTATTGATCCTTTCTCTTCCTTTCTATTCATAAATCTAAACTCTAATGCCTTCTTTTAGCTCTTCTTTATTCTCTGCTGTTATCCTCAGAGTTTGAGAGATATGCTGGAGAGCTGAAATATGTAGAATAATTGAAGGTATAATTGATTTTGCCTTATAGTTTCCGTAACCATGAGATATGGTTGCAAAACTCTTAGAATTTTTTTCAAGTATTTGCCATTTATTAGCAGTCAAAGCTTAAATGATTGATTGTTCTATAATATAAACTTGCAGAGGTCTTTTCAAACATTCAATTCTTTCTAGAATCAAATATGTGCTATTCCACCTTGTATTAACATCTTGAATTGGCATAAGTGAGCCTGCAAGATGTGGATCCAAGTCTCTTTGTATTTTAAGTTCATTACAGCTTAAAAACTGGAATGATTGAAATGTGTACAAATATTCCTACATTTCTTTATTAAATCATACTGTTCTTTGAGAAAATAAGGCGTCTTTAATAAATTGG
>JABUQX010104034.1:10000-12500 GCA_015478945.1 Trachelipus rathkii
AACTGCTTGCAGAACTCAAGCGCGAGCCTCGGAAGCCGGACAGAACTTTAGACGACGACTTCGGCGAGATTTACGGAATAGGAATCAGGAAAACACTTTTAAGAATTATAGGTGTGCACGATAATGTGGTACTATGGAGATAAGAGAGGAGGAATAGATAGATATCCATGAAGGAGAGGAAGATAGATATGTTGGGGATGGTGGAGATGAGAGTGAGGGGGTGTGAGGAGGGTAAAGAAATGGGAGAAGGATTTGTTCTGATGTATAGTGGGGTGAGAGAAGGAATAAGAAAGCATGGTGTCGGAATTATAGTGGGACCAAGACTGTCACCATGTATACAGAAAGTAAAAATTATAAATGAGAGGTTGATGATGTGCGTATTGAAGATAGGCCGGATAAAATATAGAATATACCAGATATATGCACCACAACAGGGGCACTCAGAGGAGGAAAAACTAGATTTATGGAATTGATGGAAGAAGAGGTGGGGTGGAGGAGGAGGGGGAGAGGTGCGTGTTGATGGGAGATTTCAACGCTAGAGTAGGAAAGAGAAGAGAGATGGAGAGAGTATTGGGACCATTTGGAGAGGATACAAGAAACATGGGGGGGGAGGCTTTTTTTTGTTTTTGGGGGAAGAAACGACCTAAAAATAAGTGAACACGTTTTCAAGCAAGAGAGTCCTCACATCTTTACGAGGTAATACGATGGAATCAGGTAACGCACAATTCGATCAAAAGTCGGTGGATAGACTACATGATAGTCCTCTGAAAAAGGCTATGGCTTAAGAATGTAGAAGGTGATCCCGGAGTGTCCTTCGATGCGGATCATAGACTGGTGGTGGCGGACATGAAGATAAGAGGGGAGGAGGAGTCAAATGACCAGAAAGAGGGCAGTGATCAGAGTGGAGAAGTTAGAAGAACAAGAAACGAGACGAAATTATGAACGGGAAATGCAGGAAACCCTAAGGAATGAAGAAGAAAACGAAGACTTGCAGGATGTCATTAAGGAAGTGGCAGAGAAAACTCTTGGTAAAAGATGGGTAGGAGGTACTAGGAAGAGACATACACCATGGTGGAACGAAGAAGTGAAAAAAGCAATTAAAGTAAAAACAGGGAAAATGAGGAAGTGGCTGAAAAGAAGAACAGCGGCAGCAAGGGAGGAATATGTACAGGCAAGGAATGAGGCAGAGAAAATAAAGAGGAGGGCAAAAAAGATGGAGGCGGAGAGAATGGCAGGAGAAATAACGAGAGATGTGGGCGAAGGGAAGAGATATTTAAGATGGCGAAGGTGTATGGAAAACCAAAAACCAAAAAACCGTAACTAGAAATATAAAAGATAGAAACGGAGAGATTCTTGTGAGACCGAAAGAAAGAAATGATAGATGGACCGAATACTATGAAGATCTGCTAAATGTAGAATACAGAGAACAAGGGGAAGAAGCTGCAGATCAGACGAGGGAGGAGGAAGAGGAGGATGAAGGCGGAGAGATAACGGTGGAGGAATATGAAGAGGCTATAAAAAGGATGAAGAAGGGTAAAGCTCCAGGAGAGGATGAAGTGGCTGTGGAGTTGGTGGTGGAGGGAGGAGAGGAGCTGAGAGGGAGAATCATCAGTTTGATGAACAAGTGTTGGAGAGAGGGAAAGGTGCCGGAAAGGTGGGGCAAAGCAATAATAATACCGATATATAAAGGTAAAAGAGATGCAGGAAGCTGTAATAATTATAGAGGCATTTCACTGATGGACCATCTTGCGAAAATATACGAAAGAATATTGGAGAGGAGGCTGAGAGAGAAGGTAGAGCCGAGACTCGGAGAAAAACAGTACGGGTATAGAAGAGGAAGAGGAACGACGGACCTCTTATTCACACTAAGAATGGTTTCGGAGAAGATGCTGGAATATGGCAAGAGATTCTTTGTAGCGTTCATCGACCTGCAAAAGGCATTTGATTCGGTGCCAAGTAAAAAGCTCTGGAGAGCTATGGAGAGGAATTATGGAGTGAGGGGTAGATTAAAGAAGGCAATAGAAAGTATGTATGAGAAATGCAGTTGTAATGTTAGAACTGAGTGCGAGAAAGATAGATGGTTTGAGGTGAAAACAGGAGTGAAGCAGGGGAGTGTTTTATCGCCACTGCTTTTTATATTATATTTAGACGTGGTGATAAGGAAAGTGAGGGAGAGACTGGGAGAATTTGAAGGGGACATAATGGCACATGCGGACGATCTGGCATGTTGAGCGAGAGAGATGAGGCGATTCGAGAGGTGGTGGAAGTTGTTTTACCGGCGGATTGAGGAGCAGGGAGAGGAGGAACGGTAGAGATAGTTACAGTAAGTATATTACAAATTAAACCGGTTAGTGTCCATTAAACTGGAGTGAGGGGATGAGGATGGTGGTGAGAACGGTGAGGGTGGGAAGGCGGTAAAATACCTCTTGCATCTCATTCCTCGCCATGGCATGTTTTACGACCACATTAGGGGAGGAAGTGCGTAGGACAGACCTTACGC
>JABUQX010104034.1:17500-22500 GCA_015478945.1 Trachelipus rathkii
ATATATATATATACCTATAATAATATATATATATATTATATATAATATAAATATATATATATATATATATTCAAGTTATTTTAACCAGTTCCTTGTATTATTGTATAAAGTATTCTAATTTTAATGTTAATATAATATTATATATAATATTATAAAACATATATATATAATATATATATATTATCATATACTATATATATACTATATAAATTATATAATATATATATATCCATTATATATATATAATATTATATATATATATATATAAACTCCGTTTTTCGTTAAAGCATTCACGGAAATATCAAGAAAATATTCTGATTTGTGAATATTTTTATGTCTTTATTATACTGATAAGGATTCTGCTAAAATATATATAAAAATGCTCGACTATAAAATCGTGTATGGAAATCTTTCAAATCCAACGTAGCCCTGTCAAGAACGATCAGTATCCTATAAAATAAATTCTTGGAAAGCCCTTCATTGATCTTATCATAATTTTCCATTGATGATCCACATAATAATAAATAAACAAAAAAAAAATAAATAAATTAATAAATAAATTTATTTGGAGTTTTGTTAATGCAAATAATAATAATAATAATATATAATAATAATAATAATAATAATAATAATAATAATAATAAATAATAATAATAATAATAATAATAATAAATAATAATAATAAATTCTAATAAATATATATATATTACTATATATATTATATATATATATATATTATATATATATATATATATAATATATATATACCTATATAACTATTATAAATATATATATATACCTATACTATATATAATATATATCCAAAATATATATATAATATAGTATATATATATATATATATACCGTACTATATATATATATATACTATATATATATATAATATATATATATATATATATATATACTATATATATACTATTATATAAATAATATTATATATATATATATAATATATATATATAAAATATATATATATATATTACGGAAATCGAATATCCTAAATTACTGCACAGTGATGCATATTCATCTCTCGAATATTTAAATTTTCTTCTTTCCCAAAACATCAATAATAATATATATATATAACATACTACTATTACTATATATATACTATATCCATAATATATGTACCCCCTACTACTAATAATACAACCAACTATAAACTACACATATATATAAATACCCTATACTCACTATAATTAACAACATAACCATATATAATATATATATATATATATACGGCAACTTATACAAAATATACAACTAGTAAGACAAACACACTACAAACGTGCACAACCTAAAAATACAATAGACTTACATAACCATAATGCTCACTAAAGTAATAAAACATTCAGTAGATGCAATTTAATCCTACTCAATACCCCTATATACCTATATATAATAATCTATAATATATATATATATATATATATATATATATATATATATATATATATAATATAAATACTACCTAATATATATATATCTATTAATATATATATACCAACCTCATACTATATATATAACTAACATACATAATATATACTAGCTAAACTCCCATTTTTTTAAACACAGAAATAGTCAAAAAAATGAGACAAAGAAAAGTGGTGGTACTTGTGATGATTAGCTGCATATCAGCTGTAATGCTATTTGCACAAGATGGTGATATATATGTAATTAATATAATAATTCTTTTTTCAATTATTAAAATGTATTTCATTGAACTTAATTAATTAATAAATTAAAGTATATTGTTTATCTTACGTTTGGCAGCGTTCTGATTTAACTCAGAGTGAATTCAGGGTAAATTTGACGTTAGTTGTAGTTTTGACCGTAGAAGGAAAGGGTGTGTTTTTAATTCTTTTAAAAGCAAAATGTTATGATACAACTCTGTATATGAAAATATATAATGATTAGGAGCAAACAATGTAGTTATCATATTTAATCATTCTTTATAGATTTTGTATATTTTTTTTAGAAAAGTGATAGCATTATTAAATACGATAAAAAATAATTATTTAATTTATAATAACAATTATTCCTAACCATAACTAACCTAACCTAACCGTGATTTACCAAAAAAAAAAAAAAAAGTCATATTGAATTAACTAAATTAAATAAAAAAATATATATATAATAAAATAACAAAAAACTCATAAAAAAAAAAATCAAACAAAACAAAAAATATTTGAAAACTGTAAATATTCCTTAAAAAAAATTAAGAATTCGTTAATAATGTAAAACCAAAATATATATAATATAACTAAATAACAAAATAAACTATATAAACTATATATATATATAATATAATAACAATCCAATAAATAACTAATACTATAGCTATATGTAAACGCCACCGCACCGTATGTAACGCCACCGCACCGCCAACTATTAAAAAAATTACAACATTTCAAACTATATGTAAAATATAGACTTCACCCATAGTATTTGGTGACAAAGAACATATTTCAATAATAGATATTATTATAGAAATATTACCAACAAGTTATAACACGTTTTTGCAAGTTTTTATTGTATTAATTACATTTCAAGATTAATATTTTCATATGTTTGTGGTTTTTAACTGTATTAGATGCTTGTCAAAAAGTTCATAATATAATATATAATAATATATAATATATATAATAATATATATATATATATATATATATAATATATAATATATATTATATATATATAATTCATATATATATTAATATATATAATTATAATATAATATAATATATATAATATCATATATAATTAATATATAATATATAATTAATAATATATTTATATATAATATATAATATATATAATATATAATATAATATATATATATTATATACTATAATATATATATATATATATATATATATATATATATATATATATATATATATAATAAATATATAATATATATAGGCTAATATTCACAGTATTATAAATTCTTTTTCACAAGACCTATTTTCTACTACTTTTCACCTATAACGATGGTTAACTCCAAGGTTGGATATTAAATATAATACTATATAAATATATTATATATATATATATAAATATAATATTATATACTTATAATAACTATAATATAAATATAATATATAATATATATATTAAATATAATAATATATATATATATAATAATAATATATATATATGCTGTGTGTGTAAGCGTTGCTCGCATGTATTGCGTGCACCTTACAAATTTTTTATTACCTCAAAATACAATATAATAAATCCATAATAAAAGTGCCAGAATTGAGAGGCCATCATGGAGGCATCGCAAAATTGCATTCGATAATGATCCGGGAAAAAGTTTCTATGGGTCAATTCATCTATTCTTTCTCAAAGTCATCACATGGCACAGTAACGTAACGGTAAATAATAATGAAAATAAATAATAATAATAATAATAATAATAATTAATTAATAATAAATAATAATAATTAATAATAATTTTTTACGTCTACTCAAGTGGAAAAAAGACAGAGGCCTACATAAAACCTACCAGAAATATGTTAAATCTTTTACCATAATATATGCAATATATCATAATATATAATAATACTATATGATATTATCTATATATATATAGATATATATATATTATATCATATATATAGTATATATATATTATAATATATATATATAATAAATATATATATATATATGCACGAAGGTATACCAACAGGGGGGTCCGTCCACAAGATTTAGTGAAAACCCTAGGCGTGGCATATATTTTGACTGACGGGACGAGTTCTCACTAAGGGTATAAAGGGGAAGGTAAAAGGCAAGGGGGGGGTGGGGCTTAATCTATTTCGATTTGCGTCATGTTGTTCTACTACTTTTCTGTGTCCGGTGTATGATACGCATCTCACCCCCAATCTGGGGATAGGTGGATGAAGGTAAAAGATAAGAATATATATATATATATACAATAAATATATATATAATTATATATATATATATAAATATTAATATATATAATATAAGTAATATATAATAATATATCATATATATATATATAATAGTAAATTAATATTATATAATATATATATATGTGCAAAAGTCAGTTTTGATCAAGGACTCAATTTTTAGGAATTGATGACTCGAGTCGTCGAGTCGTTATATGGTGAGTACGTGAGAAGATTGACTCAGTCACAGCGCGTAATAATATAATATTATATATATATATATATATAATATATAAATATATATTATATTATATTATATAATATATATATATATATATATATATATATAATATATATATATTAAATAATATATATATATAATATATATAATTGTATCACTGGTGAGATTTAATTTCCGTATTTAAATTTAATAAAAATGCAAATTAGAATTAAGGGTGATATAATACCTATTTTGCAAGTGATATAAATGTTAATAAATATTATGAAAATATATTTAAAATGTAAATGAAATATTTTGTATTTATAATATAGGTATTGTTATTATATTTATTATTTCTATAAATATTTTTTTATTTTTTTTATTTTATTTTGAAGAGAAATGGAAATTAATTAATGTTTCGGATGCGCGATATCTGGCATCCATGGATTCGGATGTGAAATATCATGGTATCCATGGATTCGGATGTAAAAATAATCTGGCACCATGTAATTCGATAGTCTGATGGGAAACGTCTCAAATCAAAGAAAAGCCTTACTGTCCCGCAGATTATTGAGCGCAGAAAATAATCAGGGCATCTACGGATTCATCCACACATTTAGACAGGAAATATTTGGCATCCACGGATTTAGATGGTTGGATGTAAAATATCTGGCATCCATGGATTCGGATGGGAAATATCTGACATCCACGGATTCGAATGGTTGCATGGGAAATATCTGGTATCCACGGATTCTGATGATCAAATGGAAAATATCTATCATCCATGGATTCGGATGGGAAATATCTGGCATCCTCAGATACAACAACAGATTCTGATGTGA
>JABUQX010104034.1:27500-32500 GCA_015478945.1 Trachelipus rathkii
TATAAAATATATATAGAGAGATTAGGCCGAAATCACTTCGACAGTCATAGAAAGGGGGGTTAATTAGAGCACTTTCCTCGTAGTTGGTTTATTGTGACAGTTAGATAACAATACAAAGGTGATTTTCAGTAAATAATTGGATAAATGATGGATGGGCATATATCAACGTTAGCACTATTATGAATTACACAGACTAACTAATAAGATAATGCACTAATTCCCTATCCTAAATAGACCTGCCGGCCTTTTGTTCAATCTAACAATTTACGTAGGGCAGCCTCACAGTACGAGGTTCGCTAATAGACTCCCGGGTATGATTTTGTGGCGTCCCTTCAGGACCCAAGCACCAATCATAACCCTTGCTCGTTTGGCATTCTTTTCCTCCGCGAAGGAAAAGAGGCGCCAAACACTTGACTTTCAAATAATGTACATTGTGTAAGTATGAAGTAGACCACCATTAATGCAAAGTGATATGCAGGAGGTTTAATAATGGTGGTCCCCTCGCTGCCCACAATAACGTATTGAAAATCAGTGTTTAACCTCTTTCGCCCAGACTGCACAGGTGCTGGGACTACGGGCTGCCTACCAGTGTGCTGAGCTCGCTGCCCATGAAGTGACCAGAGATGAGCAAAGTGCCTCCTATTTAGAATGAGGGTAGTGCATTATCTTGAGTTGGTGTGTGGCATAATAGTGCCCAACGTTTCCAATATGCTCATATCTATCAGTGTTACTGAAAATCACCTTTATGTCGCTGTCTGGCTAACTAGAAAGATAATAACGCAGACTGTCAGTATTTCGTAGACGTCATTTTGTAGTAACCCCAGTGGCGACAAGGGGCTAAACCCCCTAATTGAGTCAGATACATTAATAATTGAAAAAAAAAAAAAAAAAAAACCAGTACTCAAAATTAAAATGCTTAAAATATTGATGGTTAGATAAAGTAAATAAATTATTTGAGTCAAAAATTAATAACGTGAAGAATAAAGTTCTTATTAACATCATTAAAATAAGAAAAGAAAGTCGTTATTATTTCGAAAGCGAAAAAATTTAAAATTCAAGCTCTCGATTTAGGCCTAAAATCAACGCCTAGCTCAGTTGACTCAAAATTCAGTCGGTAACAACAAGACCATAGAAAATGGTATCGACGAAGAAGCTGACTCTGAGGACTCAAACAAAGAAGTCCACAAGAAGAGGGAAGGACAAAACTCCCTCACCCCAACGCTTCTCCCCCTCTCAGGATGAGGGAGGCCCATCTGTTTCTCTCTCGGGCTCTGAGTTGGAAACGACGCCACCATCTTCGCGCCAAAAGGAAAGGACGCGGCGTCATGATGCCGACTCACCATTAAGAACATACAGTCAATTAACATCAAGTCAACTACCAACCTTTGACCCCTACGATGTTATCAATTGGTTAAGTGCTACCACAGCGATCTTCAAATTAAATCACATAGAAGATACCCATGAACGTGTTCGTTTGTTGGCTCCAATCTTGCCCACAAATTTGGTCTCCAAAATCACTTTTCCTCTTCAAAACAACGCTTATCGTCTGCTATTACAAAGCATAGAAGAAGTTTACCTCCCAGCCTTGAGGAACAGGATCCGAGATGTCTTTAAACAGGGCATGAGACCGGATGAATTGCCTAGTGAATATCTCCATCGTGTAAAAGGGGTATTGGGGAATAAAAGCTTCGATGTGTTGGTAGAACACAATCCTAAATTCGCAATTGACCTCTTCTTAGAGCAGATGCCTCAAAACATTCAGATGTCAGTGTATTCCTTAGCCGAAGAAAATGACCTTGTAAGAATGGTCAAAGTCTCAGATGATCTTTATAAGAATTTTGTTCGAAAAGGAAGAAATTATCAACAACCCAACGAAGAACAGACTTGGAGCTCTGTAAATTCTGTACGTAACAAAACAGACTCCGCCTACCTTCTTCCCAACGCGCGCAACCAAGAGCGCCAACATGAAACTGAGAGCAAAAGTGAAGGTCAAATCGCCCACCAGATGGCCCACCTCACAAAAATTGTAACCGAGCTCGCACACGACTTTCAGCTGTTCATTAAAAACCAAGCGGACTCAGCTGGGAGAGGAAATAGGACACGCGAGAAAAGTAGGTCACGCCACGCCGAATCAGATACAAATGGATACAGTAAAGCATTTAATAACGCTGTCAATCAATTATGCTTCTATCATGCTCGCTATCTCTTCAAAGCCTACAAATGTGAGAGTAATGAGTGTCCTATGTATCCATTAATATATGGAAATAACCAGAAAAATGCCCCATCATCGTCGGAAAACTGCTAACCAGGCTGTTAATTTTACCATCTAATAGCAGCCGTGAAAAACCTACTCAAAATAGGAAAGTGAGATTTAGTAATACCCTCCAAGTGATAAGTGACCCTATTACAAACAGTGAGGTGCTTAATGAAATAAACATACAAAATAAAAGTGCTGAAGTATTAAATAAAAATCATATCAATCATAATAACTCTAGTAACCTTGAAAATAATAGTAAAACAAATACTACTAATACTACTACTACTACTACTACTACTGCTAATAATAATAATAATAATAATAATAATAATAAAATAATAATAATAATAATAATAATAATAATAATAATAATAATAATAATAAAAATAATAAGAATAATAATAATAATAATAATAATAATAATAATAACATTGACATTGAAAATAATATTATTATTGAAAACAATATGAACAATCTTGATCCAGAAACTGATCAAAATATAAATATAACTACCAGCACTACTCAAATGGAAAATATAAATATCATTAAAAATAACAATAAAAATGAAAAAAATGAACAAATTAATGAAAACTTTATCAATAAATACTCTTCAATTCACACAAATGTACAAGGAATGCATGCTCCTTCTAGTTTAAAGAACACTAAAAATTTAAATATAGAAAGTAGTAGTAGTCCACAAAATGAAAAAATATCAACAAATAATGATATTACATTAAATAATACTGACCTCAATACAGGTCTCGATACAAATGTCTCAAACAATGTTGGTAATGTACTTAATAACCTTTTTGTTGCCACTGTTAGTCCCTTGCATGTGGGATACGTCTTTTTTAACTCAAATTTATTAAATGGGGGGAGGGGTGTTATAGATAATACAAGGGAAGATGGAAGCAATGTAGCAACTATCCTGTCAGACCCAACTGATGTGAATGCTGATGACGAGCGCTGCTTGAGCAGTAAGATAGTTACAGCCGATGTTGAGGGAGACAGGAGGGTTTGCAAGATTGACAATCTGACTTTGTATATAGTCTATGACACATTAAATAAGATCGATTATTTGGTAGACTGTGGCTCTATCTGCTGCCTCTTATCATGCGCTTCTAATGACCATCAAAAAGCGCCGGTAGGATATATGCATGCTGCTAACAATTCAAAAATCGAAATTTATGGTATTAAAGATATTGAAATCGATCTGGGATTGGGACGTAGATATATTGTTACTTTTTATATCGCTAATGTAAGCACAAATATTTTAGGATTAGACTTTTTAAAAAATTTCGAGATGGGCATAAATTTTAAAGAAGATTTATTGTTAGATCAAATTACAAATAAGACCATAAAATTGAGTAGAAATGTGAATTTTAATATTAATGATGCTCCTATTCCTTCTTCTTCCAATCTCTCTCTCTACGTGGATACCTCACTGAATTATGCTAGAGTCATTCTCCCTGATCAACACATAGACGATATTATACGGTTAACTCACTTTCAAGGACACCTCGGGATATCGCGCTGTCTTACCGCAATAAAATGTGACTTTGTGTTCCCCAAAATGCATAAGAGAGTGAAAGCTCTTGTGAGAAGTTGTCCACAATGTCAAATAGGAAAGGTAAACCGTAGCATAAATCCTATTTACGGGAAGTATAAAGAAGTTTCCTACAAATTTCAAGATTTAAACTGTGACATCCTGAAATTACCGATTTGTAGAGGATACAAGTACCTATTAACTCTCATTGATAGATATTCCCATTATGTGTGGGCCTTCCCCCTCAAGGACATCACCAAAGAAACCATTGTGAAAACATTGATAAATCAGCTAATTCCGATGTGTGGAGTTCCCAGCAACCTGATCACAGATAAGGGTGGAAATTTCACGTCACATTTATTTGAAAGTGTATGTAAACTATTAGGAATAACGCATACAACTACCGCGAGCTACGCGCCCTTCTCGAACTCCAAGGTGGAGGTAACACATAAGATGATTCTAACCAGTTTAAGAACCATGCTAGCTGAACCAGGAATGGAAAGTCAAGGGTGGTTAGACGTATTACCATTCGTTTTATTCGCTCTTCGGCTTGCTCCTATCTCAGAATCCGGCATCTGCCCCAGCAAATTAATGTTCGGGCAAGATATAAACATTCCCGACGGATTGATAGACCCTTCACTCCCAGACGGACCTAAAACCTATGATAATTACATTGAAAAACTGGCTGGACTCATAGCCAAACCACTCTCTCAGAGAACTAACTTGAGAAACAGAAATGTGTTCGTCCCTCGTAATTTAAAAGATGCTCAATATTTGCTGGTGAAAAGTCAACAATACAATCGCGGCAAGCTCTCTCCAAGGTTCCACGGACCTTATAGAGTCGTCAAGATCACTAATAATAACGCTCATATTATAAAAGGGGATAAGGTGGTAGTAGAAAATTTAAGAAATGTCAAAATTTTCTATAATCTCGTTCCTGACCCACCAGAACGCAAGAAAAACGCGGAATAAAAGAAGTAGAGAAAAGAAATGAGGAACTGAGGTAAATAGCTCTTGAGGAAAATAAGAGTCTAAGACGTTATTATGGTACTTAATACGAGAACCAAAGTGTTTAAAAATGGTATTAAATATACATATTGTAAGTTCTTTCTCCTTCCACAAGTAGTGATTTCACCTGTTCTTCCTCTTTCCTCAACTTTGTATCGAAGGAGGGTAAGAAAGTATCTCTGTGAAATC
>JABUQX010104035.1:0-2500 GCA_015478945.1 Trachelipus rathkii
TGTTTTCAAAAATTAAAAAAAGGGTTATCTCCCCATGCCTGGAAAAATTTATTCGATCGTTAGTAATAAAACAATGGTATCTGCCCAAATTTGCATTTATAATCTTTTGTTTGACCTGTGCCAATATTGGCACTACTTGGAAAACATGGCAAGTAAAATTAGAGCAGAATTGAGAGAAGAGTTCAGTTAGCTGCCAAGAGAAGAAAAGAGAGAGGATGAACCGGGCTGATTTTTTTCTTTTTTACGAAACAAAATTGTTATTGTGCAAATTGAGGAATAAAATATAAAATCAGAAGTGTCAGGGAGATTGAAACGATGGTATCAATGGGAAAACGGTGTGCCGTATAGCGGCGACAGTTCCTTTAGCTATACCAAGATTTATGTTTCTTTTTCAGTCAAAGTGTATAACAATATTATTTACATTATCATTGAGAGAATCAACGACCATTGGTGTTTTATCACTTCTAGGGGCTCTCCATAATTACCAATAATTGTATCACAGTATATATATCGTATATAATATATAATATATATAATATATATATATATAATATATATATATATATATATATATTTTAATTATATATATATATATATATATATATAGTATTTATATATATATATTATATATATTATTATATATTATATTAATATAGTATATATATATATATATAATATATAATTATATATATATATATATATATACTGGCAGGGTTGAAAAGGAGGGGTTTGAAAGTAAATGTAGATAAGAGTAAGGAAATGGTAGTGAGTGAATAGAGTCAGTGGTTAAGTTATTAATTAGATGGGAGAAATTGCCGAACATAGTATCTAGTTTAAATATTTAGAGTATATGTTGAATGAGAAGGAAACGACCTGATGCAGAGTAGTAGGAAAAGTTGTGAATGGTTAGAAAGTGGCTGGCAATTAAATACTTGTGGATGTGAAGGGACTAAGTCTTGAGAGTGCTTGGGTTTTAAATGAGGGTATGTTGTTACCCGTGTTAATGTATAATAGTGAAACTATGTACGGAATAAGAAGGTATGGATCTATGTACATGTGTTCAGACTTCAAATGGACAAGCTTAGGAGCGTGTTAGATTGAAAAAGAATTGAATTAAAATGAAGGAATGAATGCATTAGGAGGGAGTTGTGTGGTGTGAAGAAGGCGAAATGAGAGAATAAACGAGAGTACATTGAGATAGTTTGATAATTTGGAAAGGATGGATGACAGAAGGTTGGTTAATCGGCCGTATAGTGAGTGGTGGTGTGCTGGAATCGACTGCTGGGAACCGAAGAAAAAAGTGATTAGGGTCAGTAAAAGGAATTGTTCTGAGAAAGAAATATGAGTCTGGCAGACGCCGAGAAGAAGGAATGAATCCTTGGTTGTAGGGGGCATGGTTGCGGGCTTTGTCCAGGGGATGAACCCTAACATTGACGAGATACCATAGCGAGGGTCCGTTTGCAGTCTTGCGAAGCCCTAGGGTGGGTTTTTCTGATTGCGACGAGTTCTCACTTATGGGTATAAAGGGGACAGTAAGTGACTGCGACGAGTTCTCACTTGCGTCATGTTCTGGCTTCTGTTACTTTTCTGTCTGGTGTATGCTGACAACCTCAATCCCCAAATCTGGGAAATAGGTAGATAATAATAATAATAATAATAATAATAATAATATAATAAATAATAATAATAGATAATAATATATAATAATAATAATAAATATAATAATATATAATAATAATAATAATATATAATTATATATATATATATAATATATATATATATATATATATATATATTATAATATATATATTAGTATATTATATATATATATATATATAATATATAGTATTATATATATATATATATATATATAATATATATATATATTTTATATATATAATATATAATATATGATATATATATATCATATATATATATATGATATATAATATATAGATGTTATATATATATTATATATATATTATATATATATATATATATATATATATATATATATAATATATATATATTATTATATATATATATAATAATATGTATATTATGTAAAACACTTTTTTCTGTTAGTTTTGAAGATGACATCAGATGCATATTGCGTTTCAAATCCTTTTCTGTGTTTCCTTTATTAAATCTTCGCTCACATGAATTTCTGTCAAGAATCTCTTTACTCTAGACTCAGGTCAATCAATTCCCAAATTTTCTGTCATTCATCTATTTATTTTATAAATAAACTTAACATTTAAGTAATATTTTTTGACGAATTTAAACAGCCGCCTTCAATCTAAAACTTTAAGAAATCCTCTATTTTTATTTTTTTTTTACCCTTCTGAAAATTTAGCTTACTCTCTCTTGCGCAGGTACTGTTACATTTCCCTGTTTTCCTGAAATTCAAAAATAATATTTTATTGGAGTCACGTAATTTAATATTTTTCTTTTCATATTCCGAGTGAGCTTAGATTAGAGACAAAGATTACCCGGAGTG
>JABUQX010104035.1:12500-15000 GCA_015478945.1 Trachelipus rathkii
TAAGGAACGGATGTCAAAATTTGACTGTTTGCGGGATGCGGATGTCGGTCCGAATCTTAAAGTTGATGAGGATGCGGATGCGGATGTTTACTCTTTGAAGTTTGAAATAATTATATATATATATATATATATAATATATATATATATATATATATAAAATATATTATATATATATATATAATATATATATATATATATAAAATAAATATATATATATATATATACTAATTATAGTATCCTATATATTATGGATGACATGACATGACAATGATTATATAATATATAATAATATATATATATATATATATTATATAATATATATTATATAATATATAGATATATAATATATAGTATATTATTATATATATTATATATAATATATAATATATATTATAAATATATTATAGTATATATAATATATATATATATATATAATAGTATATATACTATATATATACAGATATATATATATATAATATATATATATATATATATATATATATATATATATGTTATATAATTATATATATATTATATATAGTATATATATATATACTATATATATATATATATATAGTATATATATAATATATTATATATTATATATATACAGTAATTATATAATATGTATATATATACTTATATATATAGTATATATAATATATATAATATATATATATATATATTATACTATTATATTATACTATATTATATAATATATAATATAATATATATAATATATTATAATAATATATATATATATATATATATATTATATATTAAATATATAGTACTATATATATTTATATATTAAGTATATATATTATATTAATATATATATAATATAACAGAAAATCGAATTCAATAACATTATTCCCATAAAACTCCCATGAATTAAAGAGATGCAAATAAATTTATTTTAATATGCATTTAACTCAAATCAAATGTATGAAATAACATCCCATTTTCCAAAAGAATGGATGAGGGATGCGATGGCGGATGTGCCGTTAATGAGGATGCGGATGCGCATGTAGATTCAATTTAGCGAGCGGATTGTTCCCAAATGCGGATGCGGATTCGGCATTCATGTCCATCACTACATATAGTAGCTTATATATATTATATAATTATATATATATATATTATATATAATGTATATATATATATATATATATATTAATATTATATATCTATAATATTATATATATATATTATATATTTATTAATACATATATATTTATATAATATATATACTATATATATATATATATATATAATATAATAAATATATATAATAGATATAATAATCATATTATATATATATATATATATATATATTATATATATATATACAGAGCCCTCTTAAACCACTAGCAACTAGGCAAAGGCCTAGGCGCAGAATATCCGGCGCGCCTAAGTGGCAGAAACGCGCAGACACTGACGAAAAAAAAAAAAAAAAAAACTTAATATATATATATATATATTATATATATATATATAATATAATATATATATATATATATATATTTAGTATATATATATATATATATATATATATATATATACTATATACATATTAATATATATATGGCCTATATATATATATAAATATATATATATCATATATATAATATATATATATATATATATATATATATAAATATATAATAATATATATATATATATATATATACATATATATAAATATAGGCCTATATATATATAATAAATATATACTATATATATACATATATATATATTATATATATATATATATATATATATATATATATATATATATATATATATATATATAATTTATATATTATATATATATATATATATATATATTATATATTATATATATATATATATATATATATATATGTAGTATATATATATATATATATTTATATATAATTATATATATGTATAATATATATATTATATACTATATTGTGCGCAGACACAGCACCCCTATTGTTACGAGGGCGTCGGAAAGGTGTGGTACGACTGATGTGACAATTCCCTCGCGCCACCTGCCGCGCAGTACCTATAGAAAGAGAAATTAAAAGACATTCGAAATGAAGATGAAGGATAGAGGGTCAAGAGAAGTTGAAAGTACGGAACAGTTTATAAGTCTTTGCTTTTGACTCGATCCTGTCCAAAAGCCGGGTGAAAGCAGAGCCTCAGATATGAGAGCAGTACTCATACAAGGGCGGATGAGGCCCTTGTATTACTGGAGTAACAGAGAAAGAGAAAAAAGTCTCGCAGTCCTAAACGAAGCGCGCAGTTCTTTGAGGCGGCCCTAGCAACCGTTGTGATGTGAGGTTTCCAGACATTTTTGTTATGTTAAGGCACAGGATGTTTATTAATTGTCAACAAAAGAGATCAAGAGAACCGTCGAAAAGAGAAGGAAAATTGAAGGTGTTAGAGAGGGAGATTTGTAAGAAGTTGAGTTTTTAAAGAATTAATTTCATCAAGTTGAGGTGAACGCCGC
>JABUQX010104035.1:30000-32500 GCA_015478945.1 Trachelipus rathkii
TCTTCTAATCTTATCTCTGATTACCAGTATAACTCTAAGGACCGCTGGACCGGTGATCTTCGTTCCTTTCTCTCCAACTCTTGATCCTCGTCTCTTCTGCATTTCGGCTAATCTTTTTCCATGGCGCTAAACATATCGAAGACTTTCGATAAACTGGCATAAAGCTTTAATTTTTAATCTTGCCACTTTCGATATTTATCTTTCTCTTTGTAACCTTCTATTGACTTACTTTCCAGCCGTTCTATGACTGCTACTGTAGATAGCCACCATTTAACCTATAAATCTATCCATGGTGGTGTTCCTTAGAATTCTGTTCTATCCTCAATTTTTTTTTTTAATTTTCCTCAATGATCTATTTGCTAATGTGTCTCGTCTCCATTCTTAGACTTGTAATTCCACCACTCATCATTACTCCATCCAATTTGAAAGACGACTTATTCAAAAGCAAATAAATGATTCTAGGGGGGTAGCAACAAACCTCTGATCTTTCTAGTACCTATAGTTGTGTTAAAGAAAACATGGTTGTTTTCAATGGATCAATAACTCATCTTCTTCATCTATCTACTTGGCATAATCTTCCAAGCAACTATAACATCTTCTTTGAAACGCAAATCCAACCTTCTTCTGTTCTTAATATTCTTGATATTTTCTCTTCTCGTGATATTTTTCAGAAGGATCACATTATGTTCTATCTAGCAAATTTCTAGAAAACTGGGTGTTTTGAGGCACCTTCGGAACTTCTTCTCACTACCTAAGCTGTTACCTCTGCAGAGAGACTTTGTTCGCCATGAAGTATTGAGTATGAACCACATATCTGTGAGTGGTTTCCACACATATTTCTCTCTTTCATAAAGTGCAGTCTAGGGCTTATCGATTCGTTAACTCTCCTACTCTCATTAACTCTTTCCAATCTTTCTAGACGTTGAACTGTTCCATCACATTCCTTATTCTATTGTTATTATAATTTACAATGCTCTTTTGAATTTTCCAGTCGTGTACCTCCTTCTTTGAGGAGATTTCTTGAGACTCAGTCAGACATTCTCATCCTTTCTACGACCAACTCTCTGACCCAGACTGAACTGCTATGCTCAATATTACATGTACTCTACTGGTAAAATCTGAAACACACTTAATTTATCTACTTTTCCACCTTCCTTTGATATGCACAGTTTCAAGCTCTGCGTATCGGAGCATGCCAGACTTTACTGTAATTTAACCCTGGTTTCCAATTTTTCAAAACTTCGATGGAATTTGGTAAACCTCTGTCCTACACTTATTGGAGCATATATATATATATATATATATATATATATATATATTTATATATATATATATATATATGCATATATATATATATATATATATATATATATTATATATATATATATATATATATATATATATAATATATTTTTATATATATATATATATATATATATATATATATATATATATATATATATATATATATATATATATATATATATATATATATATATATATATATATATATATATATATATAACTTGAAAATTTACTGAAAATAGTACTGCATACTATTGGATTTTACATTATTACATCAAAGTGAACTTTCATTACGAGTTCTTTCCAAAAAACGACGATGTAATAAATGGACCGACCAAGGACCTTTAGCGGACCCCCTTGGGAAATGATGTACACAGAATATCTATGAAAAACCTTTGGTGCAATTAAATCTTTGGAAACTTCAATCATTGATGGGTACAAATGTTACAGAAGAAGTGTTGAAAGATCTGAGTCTCGATTAGAAACTTCTTTTTGTTTACTGCAAAAGTATTGGGTTGGGGAAAGTAGATGATAAGTGGCCGGCTTAAAAGATTGGCCCGATTAACAATGCAAGTTGGTTAACTCTTGCCATGCGACTTATTTTTGTATACAAGGGACAGTGCATCAAAAAAATGTTTAAAAAAATTAATCCAATACATTGCTCAAGTTTATAGGTTACTCCAACGTGATTTGAAATAAAGGAGTCATCTAAACTTCATGGTTTTCTTCGCATCATCTTATCTTCAATCACTCAAATTAATCTTCTTCTATTGAATGATGCAAACAGATAATGAAAATCATCCAAGATAATGCTTTCTGTGTTCTGCTGGAGAATTTCATCTATGTCATGGTGAAAGATGGGTCGCCAAAGCAGAAGTCTTAGATATAAAACAGTACTCTATCTTAGAAACGGGTAAATTTTTATCCATTCATTGACAAAAATATAAAATATCAGCAATATAATGATGAATACACATTCAACTATTTGAATTCGTAGGTATTTTTATACACTATTATATCATTATCATTTCGTTTCTGTTGCGCATTTGCAGAATGGAACGCATTCGGAAAGTTGAGAAAAAATCCTCCAATTGAATTGGAATGGTTATCATTGGTATGAAATGATAGAGCTTACTATTGTTGAGGTTATGGAACTACCTTCCACACAGCACTTTTCCAATAAGGATATTATGAA